>UYYA01003817.1:210597-269157 GCA_900624975.1 Angiostrongylus costaricensis | reverse complement strand
ATATATATATATATATATATATAAATACCCATACCTTTTTATTTTCTGCCTACTATAATTTCGCGGCAGGGTACTAAGCGAAATACAAATCATATTATAATTATAGTAGGCAGAAAATAAAAAGGTATAACATTGTGATTTCAACTACAGCCGCAGCTTAACTGGGTTCTATGCCGATTTGGGCGCCCCAGATCAATCCCGCTAACGGGTGATTGCTGTGGCAAAGATCGATAGACATAGCTGAGAGACAGGCGAAACAAAGGACCCGCATGGTGTGGTGGTGAACACGTTACTCCCCGGAAAGGACAATAGCGCGTTCGTTCCCCACCATAGACACCTGCGGTCCAGAGTTTTGCAAATATCTCAGCAACGTTGTGGTTGTATTTCTATCAGAGAAGGTTTTCACTCCTCTAAAACGCCATCACTCGCAACATACACGTCAAGATGGGCTCAAGAAAACACCCGGGTAACTCAGAGCCATTGCGACTATCGTAAACAGAGTGATGTTCAGTTTAAAGTTATTACAATAACAATATACTTCGAATTTTGGATTCCCTCGTCAGAATGTTGAAGCATCGCAAAGCAACGACATCTTGAGCATTCAGAATATCTTTCCTAGGCTTCGCCTCAATATGAAACCTAGGTTCGACAAACTACCGATCCATTATAAAAAGTGTAACAAAAAAGCTGCACGGTGGAATTACATGCCGAAAAGCGTACGTGTTGAATCCAACATGTACAATCCGTGGAGTCCGTCATCGTACGCATTGAAATCAACGCGCATGATCGCGAAAGGGTTAAACTTTTGTATCCACCTAGCTCACAAATAACGTTTTAGTTTTATTGACCTACCGACTATATTTCTTTAGAACAAGCAAATCTGGATGCCAATTCTGTATGTCTCTTGCGATCTTCACGATGGGAAATTGCATTCCTGATTGGAAATCAAGACTTATTAGTAGAACGTCATACTTCTTCCAATTGCACGCCAGTACCTATATTTTGTTCATCGATGATCTTGAATTTCGCGCGCTCGCAATGGGTAGTTGTTGGTCGCGAAGCGGTTGACGCGTGTATCGATCGGAGCGGTCGGACGGAGTGGCCGCTAGACCGTTGTCGCCCTTTTGTGCCCTGCAACGTAGTTCGTGTGATCTTTGATCAATTTCAATTCGTAGGTAGCGAATTGTTCGTGTGATTTTGTATGGTGTGAAAATTTTGTGAGTTTAGTAGTTCTTTGGCGTCTAGGCGGAATCTGACTGGTTGGGCCTGGTCTCGACTGTCGTCTTCCAAATGTTCAGCGAAAGTTGGTTACATACATGTGTTTCAGTTTGTTTCACTTCACGCACACGGAAGAGATGGCAGACCGTGAAAATCACAATGAAGAGGGTAACCCTCTGTCTGTAATTCATTCCGCTGGAACTAAACGAGGACAAGAATCCTTCGATGGTCCAGCTAGCAAGAGAGCTCACGTCGATGGGGAAGACAGTAAGTGGATTGGTGGTCTCATTTCACTCATCTGGTATAACGATAGGATTATTTTTACTACAGATAATCTGGCTGTGAAGATCCTGATTCCTTCGGCTGCGGTAGGAGCGATTATTGGAAAGGGTGGAGAGGCAATGAGAAACTTGAAAAACGACCATCAGTGCCGTGTTCAGATGAGCAAGAGCTCAGAGACTTATCCTGGTCGGCTGAAGTTCCATTCAAATTTTCATATTGTTCTTAAGGGCTTTAAAGACTATCTTACTGCTGGTTGGTTGTTAGGAACTAACAGTACACGCCGTATTCTGACGCTTACAGGGACAAGTGAACGTATTTGTCTTGTCAAAGGGCGCGTCCAGAATGTGATTGGGGTGATCGATGTCATACTGCAGAAGATTCGTGAGAAGTGTGAAGGATCCACGAGTTCGGACGCTTTCGATCACAAGGGGGTGAGCCGAGGAAACGAGGTATGATTGTGATGGATGATACAATATCATCCCGTTCAGTGGTTGTAATTCTTTAGCCGTGGAAAATGTGTTTTGCTCTTGGGGTGAGCCGGCAG
Source organism: Angiostrongylus costaricensis (assembly GCA_900624975.1). Classification (NCBI taxonomy): domain Eukaryota; kingdom Metazoa; phylum Nematoda; class Chromadorea; order Rhabditida; family Metastrongylidae; genus Angiostrongylus; species Angiostrongylus costaricensis. Next base: position 267,113 of record UYYA01003817.1, on the reverse strand, counting down.
GACTACCTTCGTAAACGAGTTCGCTTTGTTTAGAATTTTCTGAATTTCACGTCATTCTGGCATTATTTTTCTAAACTCCTGTCACCTAGCTACCTTTAAATCGATACTACTAGCTTACATGCGGTCAATGTCGTTTACAAGGTGCTACTTATCCTCAAATTATGAGGTCCTTTTCATTCATTACTAACAAGTAACTGTTGTTAAATGAGTCATATATGGGTTATCTGTAGATTCTTTAGGTGAAAATCGTTATGCCCAATACTTCCGCCGGTATGGTGATTGGGAAATCTGGAGCAAATATCAAGGATATCCGTGAAACATATGGGTGTCAAATTCAGGTTGGTCTTCGAGCGTTGCGAAAAGTTTTGAAATCTGAGGTTGTTAAGGGTTGCTGTTTAGGTATTTCCCAAAGCCGGATCAGCGGAAGCACAGAACTCGCTAGAGAGAATCGTAACACTTGCTCATGAGGATCATTCGGTAACTTATATTGTTTGAAGGAATTAGTTCTGGTTGCAAACTTATGTGTTTAGCAACTTATTCAAGCAACAGCTCGTGTTCTGGAGAAAGTTGTCGCAGATCCTCATCACACAAGTGAAATAAACAAGGAGGATTTTGGCGGGAAGGGCGGCGGTGTAAGAGTTAATAAGTTTCACGTATTACTCTTGAACTCTTAAATCTTCCTTTCATTATCGACTTTTTCGGTTACATTTAGACTACAAATACGTCATTTACTTCTGCTGCTGGTTTTACTAATGGTGGAACATCTGGCACTTATAACTCTGGCTCTTCTGGATTTGCTTCTCAAACGTATGGATACCAACCCAGTCAGCAACAAGCAATTAAATTCAATCCGATGAGTGGTTTGGGAAACCAAGAGGTACCGTAATTTTTATAGGATTATATTTCGTAGGTATTGGTTTGATGAATAGCATTTAAGCTTCTTTCGTTCCTTGACAACCTACAGTCTACTCTTCGCTCGTCAGGTTTCAATGAAGCTAGTGTTGCAGAGGTCATGCAGGCTATGCAGGTAAATTAAATAGGAAAAATTCCTGATCTATTCATTTCTAATAACAAGGTTTCTTTTAAAGGTGCTTGCTAAGTATAACATAATGGGTCTTGGTCTCGGTCTTGGCGTGGCCGCTATGGCGCAAATGCGATCGGCTCAGGAAACTACTTCTCAAATGCCCAGTAACCATGGTGTTGCTGGGTTTGGTGATCAGGGTGGATATGCTGGTGGTGACCAGGTAGGTCGCTTCCAGGGCCAGGGAGTACAAATTCGCTGGCAGTAGCGGCAACTGCGTGTGGGCTGATAGTAATCCCTGTTTAAACACCAGCTGGTTTCGATTTTTTCTATCACTATTCACTACATCTGTTGTTGCATATTCATGTTGTTAGCACAATGTTGAAGCCTGATCATCGGGATTTTTTAATCTTCTTTCCATAGTATTGATCGAATCAAGAAACTAACTTATCGATATCTGTAATACCGTTCGTTCATACATATTATTGTTAAGTTCATTGTGGTCTCATCATTTCCTCTTTATCCTAATAAAGCTTTGAGTATTGATTTATTTGCTCATCGTGAATAGCATTACCTCCTGACATCAACGCTCATCACAGTGCTTTGGTCAATTTGAAATTCCGACTTACGATCCTGATGAATCTTCAGACTCATCCAGCATAGCATTTTCGAGTCGAGTATTCGCTCTCTCGACGTCCATTTAGGCCGAAGTGCCAGTATTTCCTTTGCTGAAGTGCATTCCGTTGTGATGCATACATTGTTTAGTCGCTTGTTCGGCTTCCATACAGCATTCAATATCGATGTGGCTGAAAGTGATCCTCCATCCAATTACACTTTATTCAAACCAGTTGGTGACTGTCTCCTATTAACAAATATTTGTGTCTGGAGCTCAAATTAAGAGGTTTTAAGCTATTGGTATTATTATTGATACCTAGTCTCTGGGTGGTATTTCAAGTGATAATAGATACTTGCCTAGCATCCCAGCGTCAACTTACTTCTGGTGGAGGTTCTTAGGAGCGGTTCCGGTGCTGCGGCTAACGGTGAGAATTTTGCGTCATCAATAATGGTGGAACGACGCATATCAAATGAAGCGATTGAGCTTGAGGTATGTGGACAAGAAAGAGTAGAGCCGGATGGTTTTAATTGGTTTGAAAACAGTTTTGGAGTTCTTCCTCGTTCCTTGCATGAAAGCTGAGGAAAGGGCTGTACGTTAGGTACACGCCTTCATTGATTTCGCTGCAACATTCCGTTGTTGTAGGTACCGGATACAGTTGTCGGTGCAGTATTAGGTCCTAAGGCACGAACACTTCAGGAGATCCAGCTCTATAGTGGCTGCAAAGTTCAGGTATATAAGCGGGAAGCTAAACCAAACTTACCTACCGGGACTAGGCTTATCAGGTTTGCTATTTCGTATATTTTGCATATCTATATATTACTTTCAGCTTTTTGAGATAGTGTATATGGTTTTATTTTCTGCATTTCAGCTTGGCCGGTGAAGAGAAGTGTATGCGAATGTGCAGGTTGATGATTGAGCGCGTGGTCAACGAAGCGCAAGACCGCAGGGTGGGAATTCGTCCCTAGAGAGAAGTGACTATCCTCATCTCTCTCTCCCTTCTTCTCTCTCCATGCCTCTCTTTCCCTCTCCGTCTTCTAGTTTTCATATGTTTTCTGTTCCTGCTACGTTCTTGAATCCAATTCTCACCGTTCTCACATTCTACTAACATCTTTTTACAGCTAGTATCAAGGCAACATACGGGATCTATCAATCTCATCTCTTGTTCTTAACACTTTCTATGACGCTTAGGGCCATATTTGTCCTTTCTTATTTCGTTCTGTTAACGATGATTTCCATTAAACTGTCTGATCTTCATGATACTTACTGTATTTATGCTCTATTGTTAGTAGTCGATAAAATCTTTTCTATCTTCTGACAATCAATTCAATTATCGTGGCATATCAGTTAATCAACAAATCTGTCAAACATCTTATCTGCGGCGTCTGAAATTCTCGATCTCTCCTCTGCATTCATGAAGAGGTATTTCTCAGTCTAAAAGCTTTATCATCTACAAAAGAACTTTGGGTACATGGTGAGTATCGGATCCAGATGTGGTTGTTTCATTCAATCTGATCATTCTGGTTGGGGTGCCTCCGGTGGATTGCTCCTTGGGCTTTGATCTGGTCTCCTCCTGCTCATTGTCTCAGCCATAATTGCCCGAACTCTAATGATTACATAGAGACGTGAACTCCCTCTAGTATTTCTTTAAAAGAAAACCATATATGGTGCGCATTCTCCCAATCCGTGTAGATCGTGTTCGGTTCTTTTGACGTGTCAGTTGTGTTCGGTATCCTTACGAAGTACCAACGTGGTGAAAATGTCACGAACTTTTGTACTGGTTTTGCGACAGGTGGCACTTTGAAGTTAGTAATGATTGCAGGTGTTGTCATCATTCAATGTCCAATTCATCACGGTTATGTGAAGCAGCGGAATGTGAGCGAAAAGCCGCCGAGTGGTATGTGTTTAGTGTCATAGCTTTCGCAAGGAGTACGGATTTTTTTGTCAACTATATTAGGACTTAGCGGAGTTCAAAATCCCCCATAAGTGATAGGTATCCCAATGTTCTGTGGAGGGAATAAACGTGATAGATGTTGAAGGATCCTTACATGTTCGGGCATTGGTGGCGTCTTCATCGCTAATAGTTACAAAGATTTAGTCAACGTCCTTACACGTTTAGTTCAACATAAGTTTTTGAGATGTTTATAGAACTCCGGGGCCTTTGAAAACTAACCTGTTTTTGAACTTAAGACGAACTTATTTCTCAGAAGTTTTGCTATCTTACAGCCGTTAAAGCTCGAAACGTTTGTTTTGGTTAAACTTGATCATCTGGATTTCGTTGATTGAAATCCAGGGACTTATCATTACATTTCTGAGAAGTTTGAAGTAGGTTTTTCCTAGTCTTATGTGAAATAAAGGCTTTGACCAATTTCCAGAACGAGAACCAGGTTTATGTAGAGATCGCTCCTGGAGTATAAATTGTTCTGTACTGTAGAAATGGTGTGGAAAGCACCGTCGTGTTGAGAGGTTGATTAGTTTTTTCGGAAGAAATTGATTGTTATTTATTGAATTCACAGGTAATGTGATCAGAAGATGCGATTCTCTTCATTGTTCATAGCAGTTCATAATTAGCAACTTCACGTTGATGAACATGGTTGAAATAGGAACAAACAGCATTTAGAGAGTGTAGGCTCTTGACCCAAATACGGTAGATTTTTATGCAGCGTAAAGCAGGGAGAAACCCTATGTAGGATAAGATGCATCTTCCATTCTCGTGCTTTTAACAGTGCTTGAACACGTAGAACCCACTGAGGAAGCAGTGTTGAAGCAGTTATGAAAAAACAAGTGAATTCGTATTCTCTTGTTCATTATGATGGTCGGGAAGTTATAGGACAGAGACCGTTATGTAGTACAATTCCATTAAGGAATAATTCACCATAGCTGCATCAGCGTTTAGATCCGAAGAGATCTGAATCTACCTATCAATAGGGTCAGTGCATGCTGTTTAGAACAGATGTCAATCAATGTGTTAGACTAAACGGCAGTGACGGTGACTTTAGTAACTTAACTTTCATAATTCAGCTTGAAAACCTCGTTATTGAAGCTCAAATTGAAGCCGGATTATGATGGCGCTGCAGCAGCATTGGAACGCGCTTCAGTGTGCTACCGTAATGCTGGCGATGTGAAGAAGGCGTCTAAGGTTTTGATAGAAGCAGCGGAGCACTATGAAGAACACGGAAATCTGTTCCATGCAGCTAAGTCAGTGTTTTTTAGAATGCCTGTGGAAGAAGATCTAATTTAGGAGTCTCATTTCCAGTGCTAAAAGAGTAGCTGTTAGGTTGTTCATTTTTGCAGAGATCTTGAAGGCGCGGCAATGTTGCTGAAGGACGCTGGTGACGTTTCAGCAGCTTTTCCACTTTTTGAGAAAGCAATTGTTCAATATGCCGAGTCAGGCAGTTTGGACACAGCTGCAATGACTGTGGAGAGAGCTGCCAAAGTTGTAGCGCAGAACGAGCCGGAGAAGGCTATTAAGGTTCACTTATATACATCAGCTAGCTTGTTTAGAAGGTAGCCTCGTTATTGTGGATGGGATAGTTTCATGGTATTTCATCTGCTCAGTACAGCCGCATTCCAGTTATACGAGAAAGGACTTGTACTCGTGCAGCAGTCTGACCGGTCAAAATTGGCTGGTGAATTCTTGAGCCAAATTGCACATCTAAATCTGCGATTGGAACGTTACAGTGAAGCATCGAAGGCGATACGTGAAGAAATAGAGAAGTACGTCGAAGTTAAGGTGAGTTTCGCGGTGCTTGTAGAATTGTAGAATAGAAAGAAAGAGGGCTGCATAATTGACCTGGGTGAAAGTGGCGATGTTCCGAGAATTTTACTTTGAGTTATAACTGTGTTCCATTACTTATTACAATTTGTGGAAACAGTTTGCTTTTGTTATTAAGATTCGCTAAACCATCACAAGAATGGATTAACCTCGATCTTGGAGAACATTTTCAAAACCTGCAAGATGCAAACGACATGTCGTTTTAGGAGTCTGGCCGTGTCGGTCAGCTTGCCATAGCTCTTGTTTTGGTACAATTGGCGTTAGGAGATTCTGTAGCAGCCGCTAAGCACTATCAATGGGTAATCGAGTGAGTTAGAGTAGATTTCTTGTAAGGTTTCTTATGGTTAGCAAATTTGTGCTAAGAGATTGTTAAGCTTTTTAAGGCAATCCTCTGAATTCGAGGCCACTGACGATGCGAGGATATGTCGAGAGCTAATTGGTTGTTGGGAGAGTCACGACGACGATCAGTTCCAGAATCTGTTGAAAGATGGTGTTTTACGAAGCATGGATAACGATGTGGGCCATGTTTTAAACAATTCTTGCCACTATTTTAATATCAGATACCATTGTTGTCTCCAGTATTTACGTCTTATGAAGAAACTTCATGCACCTGAAGGAAGCGGTGAGGTTGACGCGGATGCAAGTGAAGGGAACGACGACGATTTAAAGTAGAGAATGAAGCGAAGATCGTTTTTTCGGATTCGTTTCTGCTTAGATTTCGTTGTAGTTCATTTTCGTTTTTACTCTGTCTGTGAAGCTAAATTTGACTGTTTGGAGTTGCCACAACTAGATTGTATGTTTGGACTGAATGATGTTTTCTTACCATTCCAAAGTCATTTGCGTTGCATGACGTCATTCGTGATAAGTATAATCACCGGGAAGTCCTGTGCTGTTTGTTCTAAAACGTAAAATTGTTATTTATCAATGCCATAATTTATTGTTGTTTTAAGTCATTAATTGGCCTAATAAACCCAGTCAATCGCTTTTGTTCACGTTCTAGTTTTAGTTCTAGTCTTTTGGTGTATCTGAAACGGATTCTCGTGTTAAACTCTATTATGATTTTGGTCCGACGGGATACTTGGACAGGAGCATTTGCTATGGAGGCGTTTATGGCACAATTGCAGTTATTGAAGGAGCTATTTATGGCGCTCAGCAGCGAGGAACAAGAAAATGCCTTAGGTGAAAATAGATATCTTGAACATGGATACTTTATCGCCATATGATGCCATGCAGTGTTTTAGCTGCTTGCTCTTTGAAGTATTATTACTTATTATTCTTTCTGTTTCATCTTATACGACCCGCCAACGGTTTACCGCCTTATCGTGGCTGGGATTGTTCCAGGGTGTGGGGGTACGATGTATAGCTGGGGGATTCATCCTCCAGCAGGGCCTCCAAGGTTGGGGAGACCGGAGTTCCCATCAAGGAGCTCAGCTGAGAGTAAACCATTGCCAGGATCCACTACCGCCCTGGTATCAAACTGGTCGCATGGTGGCTAATCTCCCTCTGATCCACAGGGGTGGCGACTGCCTGCGGTCATGTCGGCCTGGAGCAGACTAGATCCAGGTATCCAAGTAAATATTTTATGCGACCCGTGTTCAAATCTACTGTGTGGATCCCAGCATTTCTCACATTCGATTTGTTTCCTCGTCATCCGTTATCCACGAAGGTCTCCTAACTTTATTGTGTAGCTTCAACTGCCGTTTGGGGGTTTTCATTTCGTCGTAGATGTTGTAGAATGCTGGTAGACTCGATTCTCCCTGAACTGAGACAGCTGGGCGGAAGAGCTATGTTTGGAAATGGCTCCATGGTGTTTCGAATAAACAGCAGGTTGCAGATCTCTTGGTCATATTTCACTTGAAATTGAATTTTTCCTTGAAAATGTGGACTCAATTTCAGATTTATGACTTCCTCGAGTAGTTCTAGATGGTAGTGCTTTGTTGTAGTGAATAATCCAACTATCCTACTAGTCGTGGAATAGTTTTCAGTGGATATCCAACTAATATCTTCATTTCCTCGAAGTCACCGATAGTCCTCGGTTTCCTACATTTGTTTTCGCCAAGTTTTAATCTCTGAGTTAATGTTTACTGAATTTGACGTCCTCTATTGTTCTACTTTTTTCCATTTAAAATATTTTGGGTGGCCGGTGCACTAATCTGCCAACCGTTCCACTGATATGGCAAGGCATAGAGATGTCGCGTTAATTTATACATCGAGAACAACGATATTTGCTTAGTCCTTGGTGGGATCGAACCGACGCCATATTTGGGTTGTTTTACGGTATCTTTAACCGCTACACTCCCTGCGCGTCTATGCTAAATAAGTAGTGGTAAATTCTAAGCTATAGAATGCTTTATTCATTTTTTTTCTCATGACCCGTTATCACATTTGTTGTGCTGGTCCTAGCACTTCTTGTACTCCATTAGTTTTACTCAGATTTATCGTTCACAGTTGTTTTCGAACACTCCAAGCGTTGTATCGACGGCTGGTCGAGGATTACTTCTTTATAGAAGTCGTAGAGTTCTGGTCGCGAATTAACTCTCCTTGCAATCTTAGAGTTGGTCCGGTTAAGGCGTTCCCATGTGGACTGTAGGACAACGTTAGGAGGGCATCGAACTAGCACTTTGCTTCCTAATGAACTGTATCACTAACCACTACGCTACACTTCCCCCAAGCTTTAAAATGGAATATAGACATTTCTGTAAGGGAAAAAAAGGTGACGGAGCTATGGTGCAAAGTCGGGCATTTCTTACTGAAAAACCTTGCTTACTCAAGAACCATAAGTAGTAGTTAACTGGATTGGTCAAGTTTTCTGGATCTCCATTTGCAGTTAAAGCGCTTTTTTGATGTTGCTGGTTCATTTACTCGAATTAGAATGTTTGAAAAAAATACTACAAATGTTTTATGGGTTCAGTATCTTCTCTTTTACGTGGAATGATGTTTTAAAATGACAGTTAATTAGTAAAGCTGTCGAGAGCAAAAGAGATGGTTTTTTCCTTCGAAATTTGGAAAATTGGAAAATTTGTCATCTAGGGAACTTTTAGAATATTTTAAGTAGTTCACGAGTCTTCATATCAATAATTAAGCAGCCGTAGCGGAAGCAGTTGCTGCCATGAGGTACGTCAATGTCCGATATCGATTTGAGAAAGAAGTCGAGCTGACTTTGGCTTGGGAAGCGGAGAAGATGATTGTGGTTTGTTTACTTACTTATTTGAATACTTAACTGTGTTAACCATCTTCACTAATGGTACGGGGCCCAACATAATTCCCATTTTTTACGCAGTCGTCCATGGTAGTAACTCGTTTGCAAGACCATTCCGAATTCCTAAAACCGTTTCCATCTGCGAAAGCAGGTGGATTACGTAGGCCACGGACAAGTCTGCCTATCGTTTGACTGGTCGTTCAAGAAAACCCTTGCAAGAAAAAAGTGGACGCCACTCCACTGCTGTTTTCGTCTATTTGTCATCTGTTATTATTATGTGACCAGTCCATCTGTGTTTAGTCATTGACGTGTATTCTGTTGGATCCAAAGATGGGGTAGATAAGGGAAGATCTAAGCTTTGGCACTCCGGCTAGGTGTTTTGAGGACCGGTAAAATTTCAGAAGACATTGCTCAAGCTCCCTGTGGGTTTGTGCAGGTTTCATGACGTGGTTGAAGCATTAGCCGACGTAGTAGAGCACTATGCGATGTTTATGCAATGTAAGTGTTTTTTGGGTCATGGAATCCTGAATATTAAGAGGTCTAGGAATTTGAGGTAATCAATGTTGGATCGGTATATTATGTCTATCTATAAATCTATTTGAAGTGAGCTAGTAGAAATAGGAATGAATTATTACCGCAGTCGGTGAGTGCAAGGCGCTAAGTTTTTCTGCGACTTGATTGGTGTGATATTATATAGATTCTGTGAAATCCTAATTATTTTCCCTTCTGGCCATCATAGAGCTCGTGTGGCGCAGTGGTGGGAGGAGCCGTCCAATACACATGGGATCGATCTCCGCGCCCCATGCCCATCAAGCCCGCCATTCCTCTGTTGTCAGCAGATTGGTACCAAACATCTCTGGGAGGATAGCAGCACTGGTCCGATGCATCGGTAGATCACATTAAATTATTATAAAAGCCAGATATGCATCAAGTCGCCTTCAAACGATGCTTAATGAAGTCGTTTGCATGACGCATCCCTCATGGATAGATCAGCACTGAGAGCTGTACCCTTTATCCTTGCCATTGTTTAATTGATACGTTTGTTCGCTTCACAGATATTGGTAAATTTTTTTAAAATACACACTTCCTTGTTTGTCACTTTTCTCTGTTTCAGGAACGCATAGCGGGCGATTGTTCTTTCGGTGTCTATAGTAACACTTCATCGCTTGATTTTGAATCAGCCCTCACTCCTTTCCAAGACAGTGATGAAAAGGGCCGCGAATTTGCTTGGTCTCATGTCTTCGACAAAGGACTAAGTAGAGGTGTCGGTTATATTGGCTTTGTTGTCTTGTGTGTTGTTTGAACGGACAATTTCAGGTGAGGAAAATACAATCCTGTCATCGCTGAGCTTAACTGATGAGGTGTGTTCACAGAGGAACTTGGTAAATATATAGAAAACTATAAATTTTCGCTTTTTCTACCATTAGGGTTTTCCTGTTTTGCATATAAAATGTAAATTGATCTCTATTTCTTGTAAAATGCAAAGTGCCTTCCAGCGGTTTACCGCCTTCATCTTGGCTGGGAGGTATTCCTGGGTGTCGGCCTGCGATATAGAGCAGGGTGATTCATCCCCACGGCAAGGCCTGCCAAGCTGAGAAGGAGTCCGGCGTTTCCATCAGGAAGCCCAGTTAACAGTAAACCGACATCAGGATCCAACACCATCCAAGTATCAAACTAGTCGCATGATGGCAAATCTCCCTCTGATCCATGAGGGTGGTGGCTGCGTGTGGTGGTGACGTCCTGGGGTAGACTCCCAGACTGACCTTGGTGCTCTGAGGAACCACAGTGGCTAGACCAACAAAGCTCCGAAATGGTGGACATTATGCTGGGGTCCGCTTATGCAGTGAAGACGGGCCATCCAATTATCCAAGTAAGTAAAATGCAAAGTGATCACCAATAACGATTCGCATTTGTTGTTTGGAAGGCGTGCTCAATGGTATCTCGCAGCTCGATACGAATAGCATGTTATATTTACTAGAATGCCCTTCGTTTTTGCAATCTTCCTCAATAGATAACCACAAGGAGCACCCCGAGCTCCACAGTTGCTTTTGGTTACTGTAAGCCTAACTTCCAAATGAAAGTGTATAACTCATCCAATTTTACTTCGAAGTGCAATAACCTAGGAATGCCCACAATCAATGAAGCCGTTAGCCATTGGGGTAATGGATATCAATAGAATTATCACTGTAAAATCACAGCGGTTACAGGGGTCAACCGCTCATTTGCTCAACGATGTGAGAGACACGTGCACTAAGGTTGTCTGCGCTGCCTCTAGTGGAGGAATTGGAATTGGTAAGGAGAATCGGCTTACATGTGCTACTTGCGGTTTCTTGGCTAATAATCGGAAGGCGTTGTACAGGTACTGATTTTGTCATTTGTAGATTCCAGAAGTGTTTTATCGAATTCCATAAGGTTTTTCAAAATACAAGTCCTTTCACCATTATAACACTTTACATTTAATATACATTTAATACAGTAGAAACTTCAGGATATTTCGAAGTACCCCAGTTTTAATAGCAATGCAGAACCGCTCTTATTATAACTGAAACAGTATGGAAATTTCAGACATGGCTTGAAAACGCATCACATATTGAAAGTGGCGAATTCTTTCGGTTCCCTTGCGTGTGAGCTCTGTTCATTCCGCACAAATAGGATGTTCAACTATAATCGTCATATGAAGCGTTTCCATTCGCATGATAGGTAAATGAGGTTTTTAAAAATAGAAGCCTTTTCACCATCATAATACTTTGCATTTAATATAGTAGAAAAGTATTTGAGAACGTATTTTAACGTAACGAAACAAAAAATTTTTCCGCCTTTTATTAAAAAATTTCCGTGCAGTGGAGCAGTTATGATAATTAGTTACTTGGATACTTGTACGGTCCGTCTTCATAAGTTACGTGGACCCAGCAGATTTGCCATTCGTTTCTTTTCCTCGAATTCACCATCCATGGCAGTGGCTTTATTCGAGCATAGTGGTTGGTGAGAGTCTCATACCGTTATCTATAAAATAACTGCAGCTGCGGTTAGAGCTGACTAACTTTGGTTACGAACACGTTTGCGCAACGTGTAGATGGTCATCCTTGGTGACGTATGCATTCTCGTAGAGTCCACTCTACGGTTCTTTTCGTCTATCTGTCGTCTTCTCATTGTGTGACCGCTTCATCTGCATTCCTCAATGGATTTATATCCTCCCGGATCTCGAAGATGTGACAGATTTCGAGGATCAGGAGCTTCACATTTCGGTTAGATATTGAGTGTGCTGGTCATATTTGGCTGAGATGATTATATTTGGATGCGGAGCAATTATGAGTATTTGGTAGTTTTTGAAATCGCTTGGAAAGAGTGGGATACAGAGGAGGAAAAAGGAAAGAACAATCAAAACGTTTTTATTTGTGAGATAGGAAAACCGCGCGTTATTCTTACCTGGACTTGGTCGGAAAGTTACAACGTTTTTTAACACTTGAGGTTCAAGGCTGTTTTAGATAACTGCTGATAATTTTTTGATAAATGGGAAACACGTGGGGTTTACAGCATCATATACTTATAGAACAAACTCATAGAAAAAGTTTAGCTAGGTTTGCTTACCAGTGAGCTATTTTTTCAAAGATGTGGTTTCATTTTTAAAAGTTGTTTTAAGTCAAAATTTGTAGAGAACAGGGATAAATTTGAAGTTTTGATATTTCTAACGTAGGATCGGTAGCCGCAAGCCTAAACGGCACATTTTGGAACATCATCGCAATTCGCTGAACGAAATTCCGCTTCTACAATCGCTTCGCTTTTCGGAACATGATCCTTAAAAATGCGATGAAAACAAGTTGTCTGGGTTCCACAGAATCAGAATTCCATCGCGGTAGTGCATGGGAACTTGCATTCTCTTAACAGAGATCTGTAAATTCTAATGGTTCATGAGCTCAATTAGTAAGATTCACTATGTGGTATTTTGGTTTGAACTTGGAAACGGCCATTATTTTTGAACCTTTTGTGTGGAAATCAATCTGTGGCGGGTTGGAAGTGTTAAGGACATTATGTATTTGTCAAATTCTACTTAGTATTCTCTGAAATTTGGTTTTTTGCAATTCAATTGTATGTATGTATACATCGATATGTCGACGCATGTGATTCATATATGGCTCATTCTATTGCCATTGTATCAAAGAGCTCTTCTGAGATCTGTGTGTCACCACAATGTTGTAGGAAATGGATCCTCACAGAGGTTGAAGTCGTTTAGCTTAGTAGATGCTTTTTCTACATTGTGCGACAGTGTGTTAATAAACTTATACACACCAAGTTGTCAAATTATTTATTTACTTGGATACTTGGACGGCTCGTCCTCACTTGTTGTGCGAGCCCCAGCATATTCCCCAATTTTCGAAGTTTTGCTGGTTTAGCCACTGTGTTTCCCTGGGGTCTCGAGGTTAACCTGGCCTAAGCCTGCCCAGGTTGTCACCACTACAGGCCACCACCGCCATTGTGGATCAGAGGGAAATCTGCTACCATGCGGCTTTGATACCAAGACGGTGGTGGATCCTGGTATTGGTTTACTTTGGGCTTCCTGGTGGGAACACCGAACTCCTTCTCAGCGTGTGAGACCCTGTCCGGGAATGAATCCCCACGTTGTGCGTCGCAGCCCATCCGCGATGAGGCGGTAAACCGTTGGGATGGTGTCAAATTAATGTGTAACCTGTGGTTTTGAAATTCTTCTCGCTTGAGACGAAGAAAGTTGTGAACATTGATAGTTAGCAAATGAATTTTGTAAGTTCCAAGTGTGTCAATGGAATCATTGGACTCTCCTTTCAGATGGAAATTGTTAGATAGAGTACCTTCGCCCTCAACTCGCCATGTGCTGGAAGAGAGTGGTCCAGTAGCAAAAACACGAAAGCGTTGTATTGGCTGTTATAAGAGTTTTGCAAAAGACTTCGACTCCAGAACTGCGGCAAAACGTGCCAAGAGAATCAACACTAGATGCAGCCAGTGCAAGAAGCATTTCTGCTTACATTGTTTTAATAATAGCCACATAAAGTGTGAATTATGAAGTGTATAAAACAGTTTTTTCACCTAATGTTTACAACTTATTTACTTGGATACTTGGACGGCCTGTCTTCATCGGGTGTGTGAGCCCCGACCTAATTCCTATTCCTTCGGAGTTTTGCTGGTTTAGCCATTGTGGTTCTGTGGAGTACCGAAGTTAGCCAGGCCAAAGTTTGCCCCAGGTCGTCACCACCAGAGGCAGTCACCGCCCTTTCGGATCAGAGGGAGATTTGCCACCATGCGATTAGTTTGATACCAGGGCTGTGGCGGATCCTCATATTGGTTTACTTTTAACTGGGTTTCCTGATGGAAAAGGCCGGAGTCCTTTTCAACTTGGGTGACTTTTCTGGGGATAAATCCCTTCGTTGTACATCGCAACTCGACACCCAGGAACACCTCCAGTCCACGATGAGGCGATAAACCGTTGGGTTGGTTTACAACTTCATTGGAAGGAAATATGCCGGTTAAATTCAAAACGTACCATAAAAAATGGTCTGAAGCACAAAAAGCCATTTACAACATGTCGAGCTTCTTGCATACAGCCTATACTGATCCAGAATGTGGCCGAACCATGAATGGCTCACATGGTCTGAGATGTGTTAAACAAATATTGTAGCTAAAGCTGATCATAAGAACGTGAGTGATTTATTCTGTTTATTTGATTTTTCACGTGTGAAATTTTTGGTGTTGGCTACGTAGTTTCCTATGAATCTGGATTTTATGAGTTCTCCAAGTCTGTCTGTTGTCTTCATCTTTAGATTCCTTTTTTTTGTCTTATTCGAAAGCTCTCTTGATGCTATGTTTGACATTCCTACATTGCAGGGCGCATACAGCGCAGTGGTCAGAGAGGCCCTGCAATACCCATAGGATTGACCCTAGCGCCATAGCCTCATCACGCCCTCTATCCCTCTGGGGTCGGCGAATTGGTAGCCGACTGGTAATTGGTAATAATCGATAATTGGTAATCGACTTGTCTAGGAGGATGGGCAGCAGTGGCGCGATGCATCGATAGTCCACCGCGAGGTCAGATATGCATTCAGTTACCTCCGGCGATGCTTAATGAAGTCGAATGCATGGCACATCCCTAAAGATTGATCAACGCTGAGAGCTTTATCCTTTATCCTTTTTACGTTGTAGATACCTAGGTTTTATTTTCCGGTTCCGTTTTTCGAGGTTTTTATTCGTAACCCTCCTTTATTGTTTTTATAGACGAAACGTTATTGCGACTATTCACATTTGGTAGTTGGATTTATGGCGCACCTTTATTAACTTTTGTACATGATAGACATAGTATAGGTGACTCTCCTAACGCTTCTAAGAGTAAACGAATACCAAGGTCCACCGCCGTCTTGGTATCAAAGTCGCATGCTGGAAAATCTCCCTCTGATCCACAAGGACTGCGACTGCCTGCCGTGGTGAAGACCTGGCGCAGACTTTGGCCGGGCTGACCTCTGGATTCCAGAGAACTACAACGGCTTAACCAGCAAATCCGAAAAGTGGAGATTATGCTGGAACCAACAACCAGTGAGGACGGGCTATTCAAGTATCAAGTATCAAGTGTAGGTGAGAGGATTAAGGATGGAGTTATGTGATGAACTAGTATTTTTTTCACCAGCTTTATGGGGCACATAAATTTATTGCATGGACACCTACACGTTCCTTTATACCTTCTACGTGTACGAACATACCGTACGTGGATGTTTGAACAGACGTATATATCTTGCAATTCAATTTTTAAGAATGTCCAGCGGAGTAGGAGTTCTGAGTCACTTCTAGGAGTTGAGGTCCATTTGGACTGTAGAAGAGCCGGAAAACATCTGTGGGTATATACAATCATCATGCCACAACTGAGAAAGCTAGCAGTGGGTACTTATCACCAAAATATATGAAAACAAAAGACATCACTACTCTGATCCCGAGAGGAGGCAGTGTTGAACAATTACAGACAGACTGATAAAATCGTTGTAGTGGTGTTTGAATATAGAAGAGTTACAGTTTGAGGCCCTTCCAACACTAGCTTGGGTTTGGACATCGATTTATTTAAGTAACTAATAGGTTTAATTGAATGTTTTATTGATAAAAGGAGTGTTGTGAGTCATTGTAGTGCTGCGCCAGTGCTCAGTCATACGCTGGCTCTTTTTTCACGCGTTATCAATCGGAATGTATCGTCGTTGTATAAAACAAGACGAGCGGAATCGAAATGTTCCACTCTAACGGGAGAGCTGCTCGACATCGGAAGCCGTTTCCCTGTATTCTTATTGTTTCCCGTCTTCGAGTTGTTTGCTAGAGCCATCCTCCATTGTTGGCACTGCGTTGTTTCGTCGAAGCAATATCCGGCACATCAAAATGTTAAATGAATGCACTGTTTTTGTTGTATAAAACAAGTACACAGAAGATTTAATAGAAGCGATCGTTTCGCCTTCTACTCAGTTGAGGTGGCACCGATTTCCTGTTTTTGCTTTTCTTTTTGAATGCGATTCCGTTTCTAAACATTTCCCACTTGAACTGATTTCTCCACAGATTGTCGCATTGTATTCGGTGTGTTACAATTCACACATAGGTGGTCATTATAGATGATAACCACAGTTCATCTTCCGCTGTCATTGTCTTCATTCTAATCGTGAAGTTTTTGGAACTAATGCTGCAGAATGCGTTCGCTATGAACTCCCCGTACAAGTGCTACGATGTTACGAACCGCTTATATAAAATCAACCCAAAGATATGTGCTATCTAAAAGAGAGGACATTGTGAACTCTTTTTAGGAACATGTTGTTGAGATGGATTTTAATGTGGAATGTCAGTCTTTTTAGAGGCTGACATGCTTCATTTTCGTTGGAGGTGAATCTGAACATTTTATGCTTTGTGGCCTATTATGTGGTGTGACTCTAACACAAGTACCAACGACTCCATCGATGTGTTTACATATTTTTTGAAAAAAAAGAGATTTGCTTTCGGCTAAGTTTCAGGTGACACATGAGGGTATGTCGGGCCTTCTCGGAACTAGCAGACTACCTCATTGTGAGAAATAACGTGTCCAGCCATGGCATAACAAAACGTTCGATGGTACTAGTGTTGATAAAATGTTTGGTTTTCGGGATGCATCACCATTTGACTCCATCTAGGTATTGTAGAGGTGACTGAATTCATATTTGACTTATACAATAACTTGCGGTGTACCAATGTATGAGGTCAGTATTTTTATTGTACCATGCAAGGTATCACCATTTGGCGATCCCGGACAGTTGGTGGGTAAGGCGTCCTCATTCACAGGATCGAATCAAAGACCATAGTACATATGATCTCTAATCAGCGCGCCTCTCGTGCTTCGATTGCATTTTGCAGCTATACTTATGATGCGGGGAGAGCTAAGAGAAATCGGATGCTCAAGAACAGTAAACGTTTCGACAAAAGGTGGTGTTTGTCATTGTGGAACTTCAAATTGTTGGACAAGCTTGACAATTTGTGCAGACAAGTGTTTTTGGAAGATTTTCAACTTTACTATTTTAGCGCTGTTAAAGATGTTGGTTGAATGAACAGGTCGTGTTCCTCATTGATAGAGTAGATAGCAGCATTTTACTAAGTTTAAAAATAGAGTGTTCCTATTTCCGATGCTTGTGGGGTATCATTTTTGACTTTTCCAGCTTTCCTTCTTAGTGCAGAAAAATGTTGCCCCGAAGAAGCTCCTATGTATGACACCTAAAATCTTGGTGCGGCAGCGATATCGGTTACGCGAAACCTTCGATTCACAATCATTATATTTCTTTATGGTACTGTGTCCTGGGAAACTCCCATATCTAGTGCTAAGAAATGATTTTGGAATTGCGAGTTTATCATGTGGGTATCAATCTCAATAATCAGTTTAAACAGAATCTCACTATTTGCTTTTCATTTCAAACCATAAGTCCAATAGAGTTTTTCCTGGGAGAACTTGGGATCTAAGTAGCCAGTGATGAGTTCTTGTAGAAGATATGATCACTGCAGGGACCCAAACTGTATTGATTGTGTCAACTTCGTTTTCTTCATATGAGCAGTAAATATTGTTAAAATTTTCGTTGGTTATTCCGTAAACCCGAATATTAATTTGAATCATTCCGAGTGTGAACGTACGGTTGGAGTCGGTTGCTGTAAAAAGTATGAATATTGATTTCGAAGCTCGTGGTGATGTAAACGTTAATGCCACAAAGTTTTGTGCTACCATAGTTCCAAGTAGGAATTCTCCTCCGATATTCTAAGAAACTCCTGAATCTGTCCTCATATCCACCGTTATCTGATAACGCTGTACATAGTTCTCGTAGCTTGCTTCGTCTCATCCTTAAAGAAAGATTCCGATGCTAGCATGTGTGCGTTTAATGTCGTTACCAGATTTCTTCTACTTTCACGCAGTCTCTATAGACTTTTCCCATCCAATCCTGGTGAACCGAAAGACTTCCCGTGATCATCGAAACGAAATCGGTTAGTTTCTCCGGCTTTCTACGAGATAGGCGGGTAACCTGTCGGACTTTCACTGAGTGAGCATTGTGCCTATCCATTGGAGGCAATTCTGAATCAACTCTCATGTGTATGTATTCCAGCCACTTAGTTGTGGACCACATGAGCAAGCAAAGAAGACACAGGGAGCCTTTTCCTGAATCCAGCTGCGTTTCAATACGTAAGGATGTCGATTTTTCTTCACCTATAACAGTTTGTTTATCAGTTTACCAACATCCATCGCTCTACATAGTAGAATATTATAGTTAACCAGCTAAAACGAAATGCTAATATAGTTTTTTCATTTCAGACAGATTCTGTTCTTCTGGATTCCTTAAAATATTTGATAGTTTAATATGAAATCTGTTCATTAATATATTAATATGGTATTAATAGATCTGTCGTCTTCGTTCGGTCGGTTAACCAATCACATGCATTGTTTTTGCCTTAGAATAATCCATTTCACTAGTAGATCGTGAGCCTTGTAGCCTAAAAGAGCCGGCGAAAGCCCCTAGTGAAAGCCTTAGAATCCCCAGGTTATCTCGCTTTTTCAGGGATAACGGGAGTCGATGAGAATTCTACACGTGAATGATGAGTGGAGGCAGCAGCACAAACCGCTACCGAATTCCGCACGGTAACCAAGTAACCTCGAAAGATCACAATTTCAAGAGCAGAAAACAAATAGACGAAGTGCTTAGGGCTGCACAACATATGAGGGTTTGCTAAACATCTGCCGAATTGCCAAGGTAAGTGCATTTGAAATAAGAGGCCAAGAAACGACAGCGTCTTTGGGGCATCTATTTGTTGTACGTACCGATCTCACCGTATCGGTAGTGTTTTGGCCTTAAACACAGGCGTTTATCACCATTTGGAGCCTTTGTTTACTGCCTACTCTTTTTAATGGGGGAACCATGTGAAATATGACCATACAAAACCGCTGAAAACTTAAGCAAATGATTCACTCTACAAGAACATCATCGTATAAGACAAAGGAGTGGCCATGAAATTGTTGGTACAGGCTATGAATTCTTATTTTCAGAAATGGGAGTGATTAACACACGAGTGACGGTGAACAGAATGAACCATGTACAGTCATTTATTTTTGAACAGGATATTGCTGACTGGAAAATGCTAATCACAGCAAGCACAAGGAAAAAGAACAAAGTTATGTAGGTAATGTTGTTCAATGCGCTTTGGATAGGGAAACATTAGGAATCGACCAGGTTAAGCACAAAAATCAAGCGGTGTGGAATCCATGTTAACGCAATCTGTCAACAACAAGAAATGGTGCTGTAAAGTCTGTGACGAAGGAGTTAAGGTAGGTTGGACAGGTTCGCATGGGTTAGATGCGAGTTGTCATAGATGCTGGAATTCTAAACAATTGTTCGTACTCGTCGCATTGAGGGATTCTATTCTACTGGACAACTCTTCCAGGCAACCGAGCTGGATAGATACATTTCCATCGTTTGTCCAATTTAAAGGGTAAAAGCATAAAGCTCTCGGCGTCGATCAATCCCTGAGGGATGCGTCATGTATTCGACTTCATAAATATCGTTGGAAGTGACTGAATGCGAATCTGGTCTTTACAATGGCTCGCGGTGGCCTAACGAGGTGTCGAGCCAGTGCAGCTATCTTCCCGGACAAGTCTGGTACCAATTTGCCGACCCCGGAGGGATGAAAGGCTTGGTGGGCCATGGGCGTGGGGTTCGATTGCACGTGTGTATTGCAGGGCTCCTTCGACCACTTCGTCACGCGCGCCCTTCTCCAATTAAGGGGAGAAATATGGTAGGTGTGGCATTTATTTTCCTTGGTAAATACATTTTTTTTGAAATTTCATTGAATATTATGCTTTCAACGATCGACGAGCCTGATAGACATTACCTTTTTCATACAATGTCCTTTATTTTTATTGTTTTAGCATGGCGGTATCAGCAGGTAACTTGCCGAATTCTGTCATAGCATAGATCTACTCGAGCTTTGCAATGGAAATGTTGAATTGTTTTTGAACTTGTGACCGTTTTCAGCAATTAGACCTCCGCTGTGTGTCATAGTTTAGTACAGCAGAATTACTATAATATGCGGTCTTTATCCGATGTTGTCAGTTTTGAACTCCTTTTTGATTCCTCCTACAAGATCCCTACTCATTGTCAGAGGTGTTTTGGATCAACTTTTCAATTTTCCTAGACGTCTTCGAAGCTAAGGAGTTGGTCTTATTATGATGGTTAAAGAATGTGCAGTTGTTCACCATAGTTTCGTTTTCGCTGACCTTTTTGGAAGTTTCCGTCACACATTATGATTTTTTAAGGAAAGCTGAACATTTTAAATCTACATTATTCAGGAGGCCATGTGTATTACATTTATATTCATTAGTGATGATCTGTGTTCGAAGTACAAACTGATTATTCTGAACAATCGCGACGAGAATCTCGACAGGCCGACACTGGAGTTGGACTGGCGTGATGGCGTACTCAGCGGTAAGCTCCTAGCCTCTTATTCTACCTATTGGTCTCAACATTTTGCACCCAACGTTTGGTTCCAATATTTTGAAATTTTCCGATGCCTAAGTAATAGAACTATATGATTCGCAAAAATTCCTGCGTTCGATTAACTTAATATATTTGGTTTTCTAAAACGACATAGCAAAAGGGGGAATAGCGGAGTGATTAGTGATATATTCTATCAGGAAGCAAAGTGGTGGTTGGAGCTCGCTGCTGTCTCACCAAACACCTCATCCCTCTGGGATCGGGAATTTGGTGCCAGACGTGCTGGGCGAGAATTCACTGGCCGCAATCCACGAGGAATGCTCTATCCGTGCTATCGCGGGACTCCAGAGAGAATCGTCCCGACTACGATTCAACAATTTTCGTAAAGAATACGAAATCCTTAATCGGCAAGCTTCGAACCGTTGCCTGAAAAGTTCGAAAACCTCAATGGATGGTGGATGCGTGGAGACGAATGGAAAGGAAGAAGTATTGTGTTCCCTACAATAGATTTGATAAAAGATAATGTAAAAACAAAGACGGCATGTTTTAGTATGCGGTTATAAATTGCCGTTATTAAACAATAACAGTTATATCTTTCCTCTCCATGGTGGAGTTATTTTTTTTTCTGCAAACGTGTAGGTAGTTGTCCTAGAGGGCTCCTACATCCTCGAAGAGTCCACTCTGCGGTTTTTTTCGTCCATCTGTCTTCTGTTCTTCTCATTATATAACCGGTTCATCTGGATTTCGTTATCGATGTGTATTCTCCGGAGTGTCGAAAATGAGACGGATCTCGAAGATCAGAACATTCCAGCTACATGTATGCGGCGGTTATATTTCAGAAAACATTGTTTAAAGAGCTCAATAGACCGAGTCTCTATAAAACATAGACATATCCATATATGTTATTACGAGCTGCCCTTGTTGAGCTGATGCATTGTTGTTGCTGTTCTTCGAAGACTGACATTTCGACGATTTCGCATTCCTCAGAGTCTCGACATATTTAATGCAAAAATGGCCTAATATCAAACAACAGCAACAACATCCTCAGGAACTTATAACAACCTCTCATCAGCTCAACAAGAGCAGTTCATAATAGCATATGTAGATTGTATTCTTGACATGGTTGAAGTATCAACCCACATCTATACAGCATAACAAAGCCTTAGGAAGACCACTGAATCGAAAAGGTGGGCGCGGATTTTCGGGTCCCTCAATTGGTTGGCGGTTCCTTTGAGAGACCCGAATGCGGCATCCCGAGCTGCTTCCCTTCTCTCTAATTCCTCCTTCATGTTGTTCTCCATATTCACTGAAGGTCCAAGGTGGTGCACGAGTGAGGTGGTTTCTGTAACATAAATCTATATGAAGAGCATGTGGAGTCCACTCACCAAACATATCGGACGGTTTTCCAATGACTACGGAACTGTTGCTCCTCAGAATAGGTGTAGAGGAAAACCCAGACCGGTAAGAGATAACTTTAACGATAATATGGTCCCGTTTAATCTGCCCTTTATTTCCAACAAAAGAGCTGCAACTGTAAAACGTTGCTTAAGAAGGGCCGGTCTGGAGAACTCGATAACAGTGGTTGAAATACCACCGAGCACTCTTAGACGTCAACTAGTTTCTCCATTGCGTGTCGTGTGCTCTTCAGTTCTGGTTCCAGTAAAGTCCTGCGCAGCCCAGAATTTGGTGGTCTGTCACCGGCCATCTCACCGCACATCCTGATGTTAGAAAGAGGAGCACCAAGTGTGAGGGATGTACTGAGGATGGCCTATTGCTGGATGGGTAATTTGGTTCTTCCTGGAGCTCTGACCTTACCTTGCAGAAGTGTTTTCTTCATCGCGATTTCGATCTGAGGGAAGTATTTTTTTCAGTGACTCATCTGCCCAATCTTTTTAGTAGTTGATTGAGACACGGTGTTAAAAACGAAATTAGAAATGAATGTAGAAATGAAAATGTGGTCGGCCACACAAGGAGGATGTAGAAGCTAAATCTTGAAGTTAGATAATGGGTAAATTAGGGAATATTTTCTTCCGCATATGTCTAACTTTTTCCAAGTTTTTCTTTTTGTCAGCGTTATGCGTTGAAACTAAAATCTCTTAGGCATCGATCTCCAGGATGCAACCAGAGGCACCTGGTTCGGTATGAATAAATCTGGTAGAATTGGCATTCTTCTATCTATCACACAATCCGCTGAGATGAAAAAGAAGAATTGTCCTAGCAGAGGTACAGTTGTGTTTGTGTGTTCAACTACAGCATTGAATAGGGAGAAAAAGGATGGAAAATAAGATACTGTACAAATTTAGGCGCAATTACAAATGATTTCTTGAAACGTTCGAGTCCATGTGATGAATTTTTCAATGAACTGGCCGACAAAGCGAGAGAATACAACGGGTTTCAATTTTTAGGCCTAGAAAGGTAAGTCGATGCATTATCAGTACATCCACGACGATTTGATTTCAACGGAGGTCATTTATGTGATGCAGTGACCACTATGAGCTCTATAGAGGTCATTACCTTTCCTGGGGTTTGTTTTGGTGCCCAGCAGTTTTTTCCTAAACTTATTGTATTCAATCGGTAGTTATCCAACGCTGATGTAGAATCGTAGCTCATCAATTAGAGAGTACCTTCTTAATATTTTTTGACATAATTTCCTATTTTGCTGCGGCAGACTATTTTCGTTGGAAAAGAGAGTGCAATGTGGAGGCTGCAGTCAGTGACGAGTCGCAGAAATACCTGTTTCCAAGAACTGGCATTGCGTGCATTGTGCAGCGTCATTTCTGACAAGGATTTCGTTGTTTTCTAATTTTCATTCGTTATGATGAGCTTTGGGTATTGTTTGGAATGAGAGGATACTTTACTTTGATGCTTGGATGGTCCGTCCTCACTGGCTGTGCTGGTCCGTACACAATCTCCATTTTTCGGTTTGGTGGTTTAACCAGTGTAGTTCCCTGGAGTCCCGAGGGTTCCCAGGGTCAGCCTGGCCAGAGTCTGCCCCGTTTGGAATGAGAGAATTTCAAGACTAAAAGGAAAAAATCGTAAAGTTCCTTGCAGAACTTATACAACTTCACTAAGTGCTAACAGCGGTATGGTTGGACGATGGGTGAGTGTTTTTTCTCATTACACACAAGAGTTTTATATGCACCAAAAACGTGTTAGAGTACGCACGGGAACATGCAGTATACTTAAAGTAAAACACGCGCAGGAATTCTTTTAAAACACATGGAAAAGTCCAACTATATAACGAAAATCGGGAGCATCTTCCAAATTGCGGGACATTGCGCCCAGTGTGACCTCTATAGTGTTCATAAAGAGTCGGACAAAAAATTAGACGTCGTCTCACGGCCATGCCACGGAAAATTAGATGTCGTTGCGATATTCTTAGTAAGGGACAAAACTGCTTTTGCTAATCTTAATTGGTTCAACTATGCTGGTATTTTAGAGACGGCTGTGAATCCTACAGAATGTATTCATTATGCAGTATGCTTGTAGATCCTGTCGAACCACGAATGTGGCCTCCAGGCTCGTTTGTTTTCGTTGAAAGTCTTAAAGTTGAATGAAAAACGATCTTTGAAGGGTTTTGAAATCTACATTCATCTCATTTTTCAGGCACTTATGTATGGAGTAATAGTCCTCCTGAAAAGCCGTTTCGTAAAGTGACTGAGGGTAAAAAACTGTTTGAGAAGTTCGTCGCTTCGTTGGACAATGAACTTGAAGTGCAAGAAATAATTGAAAAACTTTTGAAAATTGCTACCGACAAGACAAAGTAAGTAAAGAGGAAGGAAAGATCGGGAATTCAATGAAGTTAAATAGACAAAAAATTGGTAGGATACTAACCTAACTGGAAACACAAAAACATTGATCAGTAATCGTTGGTTAAGACCTGGAAAGAGGGATTAAATAAGTTACTAACAAAGATCGGGTTATTTACAGGGTTAGTTTAATGCGATTATCTACTGTTTGACCACCTCGCTAGTGTTTTGTAATACGTGTGATCTGGGTTGTAAATAACTCGGATTCTGGTAGAAGCTCGGGAAAATAAACTGCTGTTTTCTAATCACCAAATGTCCTTAGTAACAATTCATTCAGAGTTTCGCGTATTATGACAGTTAGTAAATACACACTAAAAGAGACCCGTTTAGTAAACCACCATCTCGAATTTTTGCCTGCCACTACCGTCCACTCACAGTGATTAGAAATTGCTCGCTGAAGTTAAACTACGTTGAAAACTGAACAGAGTTAAAAATTTTGAAAGGTCGTTTTCGTTGTAATTATCCAGAGAAATCACTAAATCTTCTGCTTTAGACATTGTCCAGATCCACAGATCGAACAACAGACGGGCTTACCAGAAGAACATTATCGAAACTTATGTTCGATTATGGTGAAGTTCCCACCAAATGTCCTTCGCTACGGAACAAGATCGCACAGTATTTTGATTGTGGATCGCAACGATAATGCTACATTCTACGAGAAGAGGATAGCTAGCATGCCTCAAAATAATGGAGAGGCAGAGTGGGTAGATAAGACCGTTACGCTCAAATTGAATCCTCTCTAATCCTTATTTACTCTCTGTATACAATGTGTATGGACTGTTGGACAATATGTTCCTCATCAGTTTCGCTAACGGTGTCCTTCGTGTTAAGTTTCCGGTAACTCTTCGTGTCTTCCTAAGACCGTGCTTTCGGTAATCGATGTCTTTGGAGACGTGTGAAATTTCTGCATGACCCTTTGAAAAATGGGCAGATAGTTTGAGTGGAAGGTTGTCAGTGATGAAAATAAGAACTACAGTTTTAGAAATGTTGAACATCCATTCCTACTAAATCTTTCTTTTCCAGCTCTTTTAATTTGTATTCAACTGTTGGTTTTCCTTGTTGCTTTAAACCTCAACGAGGACAGCAGGTAAAGTGAACAACTGTGCCCACCTCGAAATATTGTTGTATTTGTTCTCATTTAATCCGGTCATTTCTGGTTCCCGAATGAAGTTATCCTATTCGTGGTTTATTTACCTTGTTTACATAGGAATTTTTTTTAAATGTCACACTTTTACCAATCACCTTTAACAATTTCAGTTTACCATAAATCTTTGAGCAGACTCAACGGCAAGAGGGAAAGATAGACATCGAGTTCGAGCCGAATTTCCCTCATTTCGTGAAGGTCCCATCGTCTACAAACCTTATTTCTGGGAATGAAGTCCGACTTAATAACCTCATTTAGTGTTTAGTCGTTTGTTGTTCTCCGAGCATGAGAACGACTGGGAGAAAATAATTCTGTGGCTCAATTTGGTCAGTATGTTCTCTTATTGACATGGAGAATTCTTGGCCACTACCTCGCATCATTCATTGCTTTTCGCAACTTATTGCCGCATTCTGATGACTCATTCCGTTCGTCCCATTTTCTTCATTATGTCCTATTGTACAGCTAACTTCATATAACGATAGGAGACTGCCAAAAGCGTACCTTGATTTTCTTTCCTTGGGTACTTTAACATAACTAGACCTTAGTTCTAACTGTGATAATGATTCAAATAACGGTACATAAGCTGTGCAATTGATAAAAGCGAACTGATTCTTGGGACTGGATCGAAAACGTTGTTAGGGTATAAGTCCGTTCATTGTTTATCGTCACGAGATCCTTCAAACCCGGTTGCCGAGATGAATCCCTTCTTCACAACCGGATTACTTTTACAGCGTTTGTTGTAATTTTTCTATAACATAAAAAGTAACCAGATTTGTACTCGAACAAATACCTATGAAAAATTACAATTCGCATGACAGACTTTCTTTTAACGTCGGAATTGATTGGTAATTCGATGTTTTTCTTCAATAAACAGACACGAGGTTGTTATCGGCGGTTTCGCCTTCCTCAGAGCCTGGAAAGGTCAAATTGAGATGTGATCTACTCAGCTAAACACTTTCAAAACCCTAACAGATAAAACTTAACAAATTTGTATTCGCATAAGAGACAGCTTCAATTAAACACCTACCGTTTATTTGTTGTAAGTATTTAAGTTAGTTGATGGATAGCCGCCGCATAGAGTAATATATGGGCGATAACTGTGTCTGTGTCAGGTTATTGGATTAGCCCGAAGTATGGCGCCAGGTCACGCGTGATGACAAAACACTCCTCCTTGCGGTTCACTTTTGAATTTTTGGAATCGGGCCAAAACGCTTCAAGAGTTTTACGCGCTGATGTTTTCGATCTTCTCCGTTGTATTCCTGCATCCTATGCGCGCCTAGTGGAGTGTTTGGTTTTAATTTGGATTTACCGACTAGGTGCTCTTGTATGCGAACGCAGAGTGGTCTACCCGTTTCGCCAACATATTCGTCCCCGCACGCTTTATAAGAGATCAGATAGACTGTACCCGAACTCATGCAATCACCGTCTCTACCATTTGTGCAAATTATGCAGTTTTTTGTTGTACATAGACGGTCATATAGGCAGTTGCTAACTAGCTGGCGTCTTAGAGTGTCCGATGGTATTTCTATCACTCTTACGGAATTCTCTAGACCGGCCCTTATTAAGCAGGGTTTTATAGCTGCACTTATTTCGTTTGAAATGAAGGGCAACAGGAACGGAGCCTTGTTTTCGCTAGNCCTCCTTGCGGTTCACTTTTGAATTTTTGGAATCGGGCCAAAACGCTTCAAGAGTTTTACGCGCTGATGTTTTCGATCTTCTCCGTTGTATTCCTGCATCCTATGCGCGCCTAGTGGAGTGTTTGGTTTTAATTTGGATTTACCGACTAGGTGCTCTTGTATGCGAACGCAGAGTGGTCTACCCGTTTCGCCAACATATTCGTCCCCGCACGCTTTATAAGAGATCAGATAGACTGTACCCGAACTCATGCAATCACCGTCTCTACCATTTGTGCAAATTATGCAGTTTTTTGTTGTACATAGACGGTCATATAGGCAGTTGCTAACTAGCTGGCGTCTTAGAGTGTCCGATGGTATTTCTATCACTCTTACGGAATTCTCTAGACCGGCCCTTATTAAGCAGGGTTTTATAGCTGCACTTATTTCGTTTGAAATGAAGGGCAACAGGAACGGAGCCTTGTTTTCGCTAGAATTATCGCTCTGGGGCGCGAGTTTTCCTCTATGCCTATGCCAAGAAGCTACAGTTTCGTAACCATTTGAAATGGCTATTTGGCGAGCCAGTTTCGAAGATTCTTCCTTCTGATCTCTACCTGTGCACACGCTGGCAGAAGTTTTCTCACCAGCGCAGTCCATTTCTAAACAAATCTTACGTAGGATCGCGTGCAGCCTGCACGAGCTCCAAGATGGACTCCGAAGCAACGCTAGAATTGAGACACGAAATAAAAAGGAACAACGAGAAGCAGGAGCACTACCCCCACCTCCTCCATTTCCTCGGTTATTCTTTAGACAGCAAGACCCAAACGACGAAGTCGATATAAAATTCCCCATGTTTTCGAGCGAAACTCTCAGTCCTTAGCCACTATCGCGCGAAAAGTTTACTTTGGTTCGAACCTTACAGATGCGCAAAAATCTGGTATGCGACAGGTTCGAGAGCTAATAAAATCAAAGACTATTAGGCTATCAGTTAGAGATAAGGGTGGAGAGTTTGTAATAATTCCTCGCCAGTTAGATGTCGATATAACGGAAAAACATCTTGAAGACTCCTCTCTCTATCGCGCATCAACTGAAAAGGAATTCAGAAGCCAAAATCGAAAACTGAACAACGAATGGGTCATGGCAAGCTTAGCTGGTTTAAAACCAGCAGATATTTCGCATCTTAAGATCGATGTGCCGACATGTTCTGCCTTATAGTTACTTATCAAGACCCATAAGTTAATATCCGCTGATGATCTGGAGTCTACCGACCTCTGCACCTTAAAAGTTAGACCCATCATCAGTTGTGTAGACGGGCCGACTGATAGGATTGCTTCATTTATAAATCTAATTCTCAACCAAGTGCTTAAGCATATATACCAGCCCATCCCACCAACACTCAAATGTTCCTAGATCGCCTGCGTAACACACGTCCCAAAAGCGCTTACGTTATAGAGTCGTTCGACGTTACCGCCCTTTACACTATAACGTGTCGAACGACTCCGCAATGCAAGCCAACCGCGAGCTTCTTGAGCAACACGAAAGAGCAATTAACATGTATGGCTTTTCGATTCAGCAACTTATGGTCGTCTTAAAGGTCTGTTTAAACTGTTCGAACGTCAGATGGTCCGGGAAATATTATGCGCAAATAAGAGGGTTGACAATGGGACAGCGACTGGCACCAACCCTTGCCGTTGCCTTTATGTCTAAAGTGGAAGCACCGGTAATCGATCTCACGCTATTACTCTACTGTAAGTATATAGATGATTGTTTTGTCATCTGCTCCACACAAGAGTAGATGGACAAATGCTTTAAGTTATTGAATGAACAGTCAGAGTACATAAAATTCACCCGTGAGAAACCGAAAAAGAACTGTCTCCCATTTCTAAACGTTCAAATCAACATATCGGAAAACGGCTACAACACAAAATGGTACCGAAAGCCATGCAGTAAGAATATAGTGATTAATTACCTCTCTTCTCATCCCTCACACACTAAAAGGGCGCTTATAAGAAATACGTTTCGAACTGCTGCCAGCGTGTGCACAGGTAGAGATCAGAAGGAAGAATCCTAGAAACTGGAGCACCAGATAGCCATTTCAAATGGTTACGAAACTGTGACTTCTTGGCATAGGCATAGAGGAAAACTCGCGCCCCAGAGCGATAATTCTAGCGAAAACAAGGCTCCGTTCCTGTTGCCCTTCATTTCAAACGAAATAAGTGCAGCTATAAAACCCTGCTTAATAAGGGCCGGTCTAGAGAATTCCGTAAGAGTGATAGAAATACCATCGGACACTCTAAGACGCCAGCTAGTTAGCAACCGCCTATATGACCGTCTATGTACAACAAAAAACTGCATAATTTGCACAAATGGTAGAGACGGTGATTGCATGAGTTCGGGTACAGTCTATCTGATCTCTTATAAAGCGTGCGGGGACGAATATGTTGGCGAAACGGGTAGACCACTCTGCGTTCGCATACAAGAGCACCTAGTCGGTAAATCCAAATTAAAACCAAACACTCCACTAGGCGCGCATAGGATGCAGGAATACAACGGAGAAGATCGAAAACATCAGCGCGTAAAACTCTTGAAGCGTTTTGGCCCGATTCCAAAAATTCAAAAGTGAACCGCAAGGAGGAGTGTTTTGTCATCACGCGTGACCTGGCGCCATACTTCGGGCTAATCCAATAAACTGACACAGACACAGTTATCGCCCATATATNTGGCATAGGCATAGAGGAAAACTCGCGCCCCAGAGCGATAATTCTAGCGAAAACAAGGCTCCGTTCCTGTTGCCCTTCATTTCAAACGAAATAAGTGCAGCTATAAAACCCTGCTTAATAAGGGCCGGTCTAGAGAATTCCGTAAGAGTGATAGAAATACCATCGGACACTCTAAGACGCCAGCTAGTTAGCAACCGCCTATATGACCGTCTATGTACAACAAAAAACTGCATAATTTGCACAAATGGTAGAGACGGTGATTGCATGAGTTCGGGTACAGTCTATCTGATCTCTTATAAAGCGTGCGGGGACGAATATGTTGGCGAAACGGGTAGACCACTCTGCGTTCGCATACAAGAGCACCTAGTCGGTAAATCCAAATTAAAACCAAACACTCCACTAGGCGCGCATAGGATGCAGGAATACAACGGAGAAGATCGAAAACATCAGCGCGTAAAACTCTTGAAGCGTTTTGGCCCGATTCCAAAAATTCAAAAGTGAACCGCAAGGAGGAGTGTTTTGTCATCACGCGTGACCTGGCGCCATACTTCGGGCTAATCCAATAAACTGACACAGACACAGTTATCGCCCATATATTACTCTATGCGGCGGCTATCCATCAACTAACTTAAATACAACAAATAAACGGTAGATGTTTGAATGAAGCTGTTTCTTATGCGAATGTAAATCGATTTGTCAAGTTCTACATGCTAGGGTTATGAAAGTGTTTGGCTGAGTAGATCACATCTCAATTTGACCTTTCCAGGCTCTGAAAAAGGCGAAACCGCCGAAACGTCAGCTATTGTATTCTAATAGATTCAATAATAAAAACCTTATGTCTGCTTATTGAAGAAAAACATCGAAAAATTGCAATGTTATCTCTTGCTTACTGACTATTCCTTTTTAGGAAGATATTATGCGAAATACTGCCACAGGGAAGCTAAGCCGTGAGCAGAACTCGGAACCTCAGGTGCGCTTTGAGCCCACGATTACCCT
Organism: Angiostrongylus costaricensis; assembly: GCA_900624975.1. Taxonomy (NCBI): domain Eukaryota; kingdom Metazoa; phylum Nematoda; class Chromadorea; order Rhabditida; family Metastrongylidae; genus Angiostrongylus; species Angiostrongylus costaricensis. The sequence goes on along the minus strand of UYYA01003817.1, from coordinate 236,242 downwards.
TGCAGAGGCTCGCGTGTTATCCACTTCACCAGCTGCGGACTTTGTTTTACCTTCTTTTCAGCTAATTTTTTCTACTCTGGCGATGCTATCAGCAATAACAGTTAACGGATTGTCTTTCGTACCACATACGTCAGCACCATTGTGGTTGTATTTCACATAATGCCCTGCCATAAAAAAGAATTGGGAAATAAATACAATTATGTTTTCGACTTCCGCTTTACCTTAAAAGGGCGTTTGGGCGACACCGTGCCATTATTGCTTCTCTGCTTTAAGGTCTGTGCATGTTTTAGCTGTCGAAATGTAGAATAAACATTCAAGAATATGGATTTGATGTTATTCCATTTCGGTTGATGCCTTGATTTGTTTGAGATGGATACTGAGCGTTGCCTGTGCTATCACGTTTGCAATGATCCGAATTGATAGCCCTTCGTCATTCTCTCATAAGCCCCATTGGAACTGACGGTAATCTTTTTGATGCCGGGTAGAATGAACTAGTTCTTCAAACTAATAATTCGCTATCTTATGGTTATCTACACATAGGACCTCGTAGTTATGTATTTAGTTGGCAATGTTGTCAACCATTTCGCGGACATGGCTAGCCCATCGCATTCTTCGTCGATGTTACCAACAACGGCGTCTTCTCAATAGGGGACTAATAAAGTGAATAAAATCCAATCTATAGTGATTTTTGAGCTTCGTTTTTTTTCGATGTAGTGGCTTTTTCTCCTTTGCACGAGAGATGAAATCTTGCAAGAAGGAGGCGATGATCCCATCCCCTGTAAAACTTGGGGGCAGCAGTGACGTCGGTTAGGTAAAACCTTCTGTTTACTACGATGTGGTTCATTTCCTTATGACATTCTCCACTGGGAGATTTGCACGTCCAGCGTTGAGAGTGAGGCTTCTAGTATCGCGAGTTGTTATGAATTGTCTTGTTCGTTGTGATAAACGCAGAGCGGTCACCCTACTCGTTCCATTGTAATTCCTGGGCTCCAGACGTTCTTCGGATGGTCTTTTGGGTATAGTCTTGTCGTTAAAATCTCCAATGATGATCTTAACGAATGTTTGGTCGTTTGTGTAGAAACCGTCTAAGCCCATATAGAACGCTTCGACTTCTTCTTCGTCATAGTTTGATGTCGGCACCTAAACGACGAAGACTGTCAAGACTGGTATTGATCCACATCTCTTTAGTCGCGTTGTTAGCCGTTCGAATGAATCGATGTTTATGGACAAACTCGTGTTGACAAGAAGGCCGAAGCCGCCGGACTCCTCTACTGTCGCACTTTCCGAGAAACACTTCTTCTCCGGCGACGAACGCGGCGCTAAATGGGTGGCATCATCACGTTTCCCCCAGGTCAATGATGTCGTACCTTATCCTTTTTGCGTGCTTGATCGAGTCTTCTATCAAGGACTCAGATGCAAGTGTAAGTGCATTGCAGGTACAGATCGTCACCTTACTCGTTTGCGATTTAGGCAGCCTAGAATAGCCTTGAGATTTTTGCAGCCTTTCTGTGCTCATCCCACCTAATGCTTCCGTATTATTGGCTCTCTCGGGGTCAGGAAAATGAGGCCCATTTATTTCATACTGGCTCATAGAATACAATCCGCATGGACGAAAACAAACCCACGCACGCATGCATGAATACGTCCTCATAAGCACAGAAGGCGTGTGCCAAGTCGGAGCAGCAGAAACCGGAAGACCATCCTCTGCATCCACCTGCGTTTCAGGGAAACAAATGTCGCTTTTAGTCTGCGATTATAAGTGCAAGCCTTAGTTTCTTATAATGAATAACACTGATGCGATCGTACGGAATTCTTCGGATATTAGCTCAGCTGCGGTTCATAACCGGGAAACATGTTCTGTTAGGCAGTTAAATAAATACTACGAGGCTTCTCGAGGACATTTTTGCGATATACGCTTCCTTATCCATTAATGTTAATGAGGTGGAAAAGTGAAAACGATCAGGTAAATTTCTGGTACTGAAATCAACGACCCTGTTAGCAAGTGTTGAATAGTAATGTAGTACAACATTCATCGCACATCTGCATGTCTAACGTCGGTTAAGCAAACTACGGGTACGTTGCGAGATGTTTCTGTACAAAAAGGCAATGTGTTGTCGACTCATGAATAAATATTCATAAAATTGCCAGACAGAGAATGGCAGGTGCGTAAATTCATCAAAAAATTCAGTGGAATATAAAGTACACTCGAAGCCGGAAATGTTGTGTGTCAGCACCATCATCAATTGTGGCCCCAATTCCGCATCTATTCTTTGACTCTTCTTCATAACTCTTTTTTTTCGGAATCAGGCATTTTAAAAGTACATCAAGAATTTGAGAACTGCAGTTGTTTGCAATTAAGTGTGATAAGTTTGAGAGATCTACTCCAGCAACACTACCACATCACTTAATCACTTTTGTGCGTTATCCCAAAAGCTGCAGTACCAGTTTTGAATAATAACTTATTCATTCGTTAATTAAGAAATGAGTCAATGGATTAGCAGTTGAGGAACGGATTAGCAACAAAATAACTTTCACCAAGATTCTATTTCAGATTCATTGAAATCAGAATATTTAGGGATGAGAACCATTCCATTCCTCTACGTCGTCACAATAGTAGTGTATTGTGACATAACCAATATCTGCACTGGAGTAAAACGCTACTTCGCTGGTCATCGAGATGCTCGGAAGGTCGACATTAATAAACTCACAAAGAATAAGGTAAAAAGGAAATCGACTGTTTATGCTACCGAGGTACGAGAACATTTAAACTGGTGACCGCGTTGCATTGGGCGTTTATGAACACCTCCCTACGGGTTACCGCCTCATCACGGCTGGGAGGTATTCCTGGGTGTCGGACTGCAATGTACAACAGGGAGATTCATCTCCCTGGTAGGGTCTCCCAAGCTGAAAAGGAGTCTGGCTTTCCATCAAGAAGCCTAGCTAAGACCAAGATCCACCATCGTCCTGCTGTCAAAGTCGTATGGTGGCAAATCTTCCTCTGATCCACAAGGGCTGCGATTGCCTGTCGTGGTGACGACTTGGCAGAGACCTTAGCCAGACTGTCCTTGGGATTCCAGGGAACTACAATGACTTAACCAGTAAATCTCGGAAAAGCAGAGATTGTGCTGGGGCCGGCACAACCAGTGAGGATGGGCGATTCAAGTATCAAGTTTCAAGTATTTATGAATAAAGTTTCTCCGACTTTAGGAAAATTGAGAGTGTTCAAAGGCTACAAAAAAAAGTCATCCAGAGGATGATTACGTTGTTAGACCTTTCCCTTTTGCATTTTCAGAAAATAACTTCATTGATTTAACAGGAGACAGCGGCAGAATCCAAGGATTGCAGGCTAAATTCGGAGAGATCAATTTTCGAAACTAATGAACGAGACGTAGGACGAATTGTGTTCCAAAATGAGACCATTCTGACTGAGTAACTTACTATTTTTTTTATTTACTTATGTTACATGACTTGTATTCACAGCTACAGTTCTTGCATTTGATTCTTTTTCTCGATTCCATCTTCCACAAAGGTCATCGAACCTTTTGCTTGTCGGTTCGACTGCTGTTTGAGGGGTAGTCGTTGTCGGTCGAATTTTGGTCGAAATGGTTACCTCTGAAGTCTGGGATAGCCCGGTTTTTAGAGTTCCTACTTAGGAGGTGAAGAATGTGCAGTTCCTAGACAAGTGTGGTACCAATTATCCAACCACGGAAAGATGAGAGACGTGGTGAGGGTAGTGTGTGGCTTGCCCAGCATAGCCTTCTTGCTAAACCGCAACACAACCACTGCACTAGCCGTTTTCTCTTCCGCAACCTATCAAACACAAAATACCTTTTGTTTAGTGTTTTAAAAGCTTATTTCTGAACTGTATACAGGAAGCAAAAAAGGCAAACCATCAATGACATTCCAAGTGGCTCTCGTCGAAAGCGGCAGGTGTTGAAGGACCATTTCGGTCTAAACACGACATGGCGTGATGGTGTTTTCTATACATTCAATACGACAGGTTAGTTTCAGTAGAACTGTTATATATCGTCTCTAACTGAAAATTCTACTAACTTTACTTTCAAGCACAGCAACTCGCACTAACACTTGGTAATGACAATGAAGTTTTTTTCACATGATCCCTCTGTCACACCTATTCTTCGGATTCCGACACTTCTCCCATTTGATTCGTTTCCTCGCGTCCATCATTCGCCAAGCCCTCAAGCCCTTATAAGTGTTCCTACGGCTTCTGCTTGAGGATTTCCCTTTCATCGTGAATGTCACTGAATGCTCGTCGAGTCCATTCTCCTTAGACTCCTGAAATATCCGCGCTAGAGTGCTGACCGTTGTATTGCAGATTGTAATTGTTCCCACACAAGTCTGGCATTCAATGCCAACCTCGGAGGGATAAGAGGCTTGTTGTGCTCGCTGAAGGAACTAAGCAGTGAAGTGCTAATGAGAAACGGTGTCACTACCACTATGCTACTCGCCTCCTAATGACAAAAATTACTGGGTGCTTAGATACTAGGATGCTTAGACACTTGAATAGCCCTTCTTCATTGGTTGTTCAGGCTCCAGCATAATTTTCAGATTTCCGAAGCTCTACTCGTTTAGCCATTATGTTTCCTTGGAGTCTCGAGGTCAACTTGGTCTAAGTATGCCCAGGTTGTCACCACTACAGGCCCCTACCGCTCTTGTGGATCAGAGGGAGATTTGCCACTAATTTCATATCAGAACGGTAGGTGGGCTTCATAATGGAAAAGCTGGACTCAGCCTGGAAGATCCTGTTGGGGTACGAATCCCCCCGCTGTAAATTGCAGCCAGGCACCCAGGAACACCTCCCAGCCACGATGAGGTGGTAAACCGTTGGGAGGGCCTTTATCAAGTACCATGACAAGAATTAAAGAAAATGAATGACAACACTTTCAAAAGTTTAGCACAAAGGCGTGCAAAACTAGAGCACAAGAGAGTCATTCGCTGATGATTTCCCATGAGTTGACACAAGGCCGTTAATAAAGTAGATATATTTTGTTGTTCGCCGAGGTTCCGGTAAAATTTTTCTAGTCAGATCAAGCTCGTCCACTTTGTAAAAAATCTATAGCTTACTACGACAATGAGTCTAAGTCTACAGTTTTTCAGTGTGTTTAAACTCGCACATGCGTGGAATTTAAAAAAGTTAAATTTTCAGATCATAACGTGCAAAGGGTGTTCAAAATGGGGGCAAAGATATGGAGCGACTTGACATGTGTCGACTTCTTTGAAGACAAGGACGGTTCGTCCTACATATCATGACAAGCATATATCGCCTTTTTTGAAATAACAATTTACAGCTAAAGATAAAGTGGTCGTGGTTAAAGAATCCGGAAGCTCGTCAAGCATAGGACGATGTGGCGGAGATCAGCTTCTTTCCATAGGCGAAAACTCGCCGGTGCGTCATATTAGCATAAACAAGTAGAATAAATAGAGCGTTTAGTGAACCTCTTCCGCTAAAACGTGTACCTTCTGCTATTTTTTCAAATAGATGATTCAGGTAGCATCAGGTGTGCATGAGATTGGCCATGTTCTTGGACTCTTCCACACAATGTCAAGATATGATCGTGACGGTTACATCAGAATTGTCATGGAAAACGTTGACGTAGATCGTTATGAAGTCTTTAGTGAGAGAAGTCTTTGAGAAGCATCATACTTTTGGTTTAGCCAAGATGTCGCGATATGTTTGAAAAATTGAGCAGCGACTTGATGGATGTCTATGGATTCACGTACGAGTACGGCAGTATAATGCATTATAACGAGCTGAGGTTTGTACTGTATGCTTGTGATTTTTCGTCACACTTCTGAATGTGCTCGTAATTTTTAGTTGTTCTGCTAACCAAAAGCCCACTATGATAGCAACATATCCTCGTTATCAAAAGACGATGGGATCTGATTTGATTTCTTTCTCCGATGTCTTCATGATCAACGAACACTACGGATGTAATGGTCAGATTACGTTCACTTCGAAATGGAACCAAATAACGCAGGATTTTAAAAAGGGTTTTAGAAAAATGTAACAAATCTACATCTGCCAAGTGTGTTAACGAAGGATATCCTCACCCTCGAAACTGCTCTATATGTATTTGTCCGGGAGGCTACGGTGGCGCTCTGTGTGATCGAAGAGTAATCACAAGTGTAATCCGATTGGTCCAACACAAAAATTGAATTCATTGCAGCCACCAGGATGTGGAGAAGATCTCATGGCAACACGCAGAAAGCGAACAGTCGTTTATAGACTAGGTTCTGGATCCGATCTTAGAGATCAGTTCGACTTTTGCAATTACATGATTACGGTACAACCATTTCAATCAGTGTTATCGGCGAGCTGGAACACTACTGCTTCTAGGCACCCGAAGGGAAGAAGATCGAGGTGGATATCCATTCGATCTCTAATGGCTATAATGAGGCCGGATGTCCTAAGGGAGGAGTCGAGATCAAAGCTCAAGAGGATCAAAAACTGACAGGCTATAGGTAAAATCAATGCGAGTCGTTTTCAAAACATTTTCAGTTTTTCCTTTCAGATTTTGCTCAAAGAAGGGCACCAGTATTCCCGTTGTGTCCTCTTATAATCGTTTGCCAGTTATCTTATTTAACAGACGCGGGACTATGGAGGTGAAATTCACGTATCGTTGTACTGGCTAAGGAAACAAACATATTCGAGCTTCGATAAAGTTTTCCACACGAAATTGTTCTGTTGGTAGTAAAGTTTTCGAAAGAAGTCAATGGGTCAAGGTCAAGGAAGAATAAAAAGTTGCTTTTGTGGATTTGATCTATTTCCGAATGAGTTCTATACTAATCAGAATATGTATTTTCATATCACACGCCTTTCACACCTATAGTGCGGATCCCAGAGCTTCCCGCTTTCAGTTCATTTCAACGCATTCGTCATTCACCAAGGTCTTCCAACATTTTGCGTGTATATTCGGTTGTTGATTAAAGAATTCGTCTCCTTATGAACGTCGTTGAATCCCGCTCGAATCGATCCTCTCTGGAGTTCTGAGTAACCCTGGGGAGAGCGTTCCCACTTGCATTGTGCAGAGTGAACTTTTCTCACACATGTATTGTAGCAATTTCTCAAACCGGAGAGATGAGAGGTTTGGACAGACGGAAGCGAGATCGAACCAACACCGTGCTCTTGATGATCGTAATCACAGCCATAGTTCTATTTGCCACCTATATATTGACAAGGATAAGACTCTTGGCGTTGATCAATCTATGTGGGATTCGCAATGCATTGGACATCATCAAGCATCATTAGAGGGAGTGAACATTATTAAAACATTTATGGCTTATACATTGGTTGCGGTGGCTTACCAATGCATCGATTTCGTGATGTAATCTACTAAGACAGGACCAATATCAATTTGCCCATCCAGGAGGGACGAAAAGCTTGCTGAGCATGCGTCATGGGAACGCCCATGTTCATTGACGGCACTTCTAACCTCTGCACAACGCGCGCACTTTGTATATAATTGTGCATATGCACTTACGAATATATTTATATATATATATATATATATATATGTATATTTATAAATAACCCGAGGGATGCCGAGAAATGAGCAAAACACGGCGCGTCAAGTGGGATTCGACTTCGCCGTTGCCCTTTCCGGAGCTCACATGTTGCTCGCTATATTAGCCATGGCTATTGTTTCGTCTTTCTCTTCACGTTGAGCCTGAGTGAATGGATAACATATGAGCTCTTGGAGAAGGTAATCGCAGGTTAAAAGCGCAGTCAAGATTCCGAGTTTTGTTCATATCTCATCATGTTTATGGTTGTATTTCACGTATTATCTATAGCAATTATTGCCAGAATAGTTACTATTCTTCCATCATATCGTAGGTCTGTGGTAACCGTATTCGTGGCCCATCACATCACTTTGCGATCTTGAAGCATGTAAACCTTTTCACTTCGCTGAGAGAAACTTTGGCTGTCGTAACCATCCTTTGTGATCCACACTCTTTATACAATCGGAATCTTTTGTGTGTTGCATCTGTTCCAAACCATTACGGGTACGGTAACACAAAGAGGCATGAAGCTGTCCGGCAAATCGTCCTCAGTCATCTGATCACAAGGGAGCTGGAGACGGAAGTTGATGGGTGTATTCAGTAAAGGTTCTGGACCTGTGCCAAAGCACCGCCTCCTCCAGAAGATATTTAAATAGGCCCATGCGTCAATACCGTATTCGCCTCCCTGTTCATCACGTATGATGCGCCTTGTAGTTAATACAAGGTGTTCTCTCTTGTTGTATGTGGTCACTGTTGTATATTAACTTTGCTGTCATGTACCTCTGAACACGCTAACTCTACTGTGTTCACATTAACCTCAGCGCAGTATACTCATACGCTTACATGCATTCTTTCATACGTTAACCTAGTCGCATTGTACCTACAAGTTAACACATAACGTCATCACAATGTTACAACAAGCTTACATGGCGCTCTTAACGTGTTAACCTCATCAGAACCACATCACAAGCTTACATATAGTGTGTAACTCTTTAGTATTGTTGTTTGTGAGTCAGGTATTACGGGCTTATATAAATCCCTTAATGCGCCTGGATGTTATGACACTTTTGAAGTATTCTAAATGCACATGGCACTGTTTTACTGGGCTGTAGCAAAGATACTAACCCGCATTACCCTCATTTATTGAACATGATATAATATTGCAGTCTGTATTGTACCAATGTTTATATTTCGTTATTCTTGAATTATTATTGTAATAAACGGTTTAATTACCCAAACTCGAGATATTGCTCTGCGACAAGTACGAAAAAGTCCCGCGTGGCAATTTCTATGAAGTCGAGCATCCTACTCAAAGCTGGTGATCATATGGTGCCGAGGACTGACTCGAAGACCTAATTTTCACTAACAATTGCTATATTTATGGTGCATTGGCCCAACTGTTATATTCTGTGCATAGGTCTAATGGCAATATTGGTGCATTAGCCAAACTACAACATATTCTGCCGACTCACTAGCCTAATCACTATATTCTTTATTGCACCAATCAATATACTGCAACCAATTTGCAGGATAATCAATCTCAAAACGGGAAACCAGTAAAAAAGAAAACAGCACGTTTATCTTCGCTATACAATGACTTCGTCAATGTCCTCACGACAAAGGTCTTTAACAAGGGCTATTAACCGCCTCTCTACTATTCTTAATGATTGCGAAGAATTGCTATCGACTCAAATAGAGTTCCCTTATGGCGAAGCCAACCGCATTTCCTACATCAGTACGCTAATAAAGAGAATCATAAATTTAAAAGCGACCACTGAGTTTGAAATGAACAATGTCAAACAGCTCTGGACAAGTACAATACAGAAGCAGATCATCTTGATCCTAACATCCCATCAATAGAGGATGCATGTAGCAGAATTAATGCTAACACCGAGAAAACACTTGAACTACTTGATAGAGCGACAAAGCATCTCCTCACGTTCTTAAAAATAAAGAATATGTTAGAAGACAGGAAAAACAGCGTTCCAAGCAGCACGGGTCTCAGCCCGCCAGCAGTAAAGCTACCACCTATTCCTATTCCAAAATTCACTGGAAAACTTTAGAATTGGATACATTCTGAGAAGCGTTCAATCATTCAGTGCACTCACAAAAAATTGACGGCTTCCTCAAAACTAACTACCTAATCGACTCTCTCGAAGAGAAAGCAAAAGCTTTCATCAAACAATATAAAATAACACGCGAGTCCTATCAGGTGGTCATCACCCATCTAAAGACGAAGTACGGAAACAAGCAAGCTCTAGTAAACGAACTGCTTAATCACGTGTAAACTGAACAAGCGAATAGCGAACGTGTTGAGGACCAGCAGACATTGTGCGAGTATTTGTTCTCTATAACCAGCCAATTGGCACAGAATGGAGAGTTTGTAGATACTATGTACTTGCAAATCAACTCCTTACAAAATCCACAGTAAATATCCAAAGACACGTGTTGGATCAAAGGAGTCAAGAGTCGGACGAAACATGCAAAACCGCTTTTTTTCTTTTAAAATCTATCAATGAATACATAACGAAGGAGTTCAAGCTACAACATCTGTTGTACAAAAAAGTCAATGCCATATCAGACTTTAGAGGTGCTAAAAATAGAACCCCAAAGCAAACTTTTGTGGCTGAAAATCGAATGCCCACAGTCAAGATATATCCATGTTTCTATTGTGAAATAGTAGACCATTCTCCAATCGATTGCGAAAGAGTGCGAACGTATGAAGAAAGAGTCCTAATTGTAAAACATCAAAATCTTTGCTTCAATTGCGGATCAAAATATCATCAAACCTCCACTTGTAAAGGAGGATGCTGCCGCATATGCAATAAGCGTGGACATCACACCTCCATTTGTAGGTTGCAACAGCCTCCAAAAGAACGTGACCCTTATCTATCAGATATAGGCCAAAAGGACAAACAAAAATCCACTACTAAGATGCCAGCAAAGACAACAGAAAGCCAGAAGACTACGTCATCAAAAATCAAAACGGTACGATCCCAACAAAACTAAAAAAACGATGTGGTCATACTTTATGCAATGAAGGAACATATAGCAAATGTCCAAATTCTAGCAGGACAAGCACAGATCTTCAACTCATTCACTCAGAGAAAAGAACCAGTAGATCTGCTGCTTGATACAGGATCTGACCGATCATTCATCACCAACGAATTGGCCGAACATCTTCATTTACAAAATATCGACTCCATAGAACTGTTCATCGATACATTCGGAGCTTTTAACGAACTAAAGAAGACCTGCGGAATTATTGCGGTAACACTGTGGGGCAACTATGGAACAAAGCATGAAGTTACAGTAACCAGAATTGAGACCATTACGAAACCATTAGAGCGTATTCGCCTTAGCCAAAAGGATAAGAAACACCTTCATCATAACAATATTAAACTCTCCATCAATCCCAACTGTAACAGGATACATCCACAAATCCTACTCTGAGGTTCAGATCTTTTTCCACTATTGGATAGTAACCTAGGAACAAACAAGACATTACCATCGGGATTAGTACTAATCCCTTCTAAACTAGATCATCTAATAGTAGGAGCTAACAACAAGCGATACATTAATTCACAAGAAAGTACACTCCTCATAACAGAGACTACAGTACCCAACAATAAACCTCATGAACAACAATCGTGGGAAGCTTTCTGCACCTTTGAATCAACAGGAATCAATGAATTCACCGGATCGAAAATAAAAGAAGAAGAGCAGCAAAATATTGAGATTTGGGAACAGTTCTCGAAAACGATGGAGAGACGAGAAGATGGTTACTATGCACGACTTCGGCGGAAGATGAACTCAACCACATTACCCGAGAATAAAATCATGGCAATATGACGACTACAGGCGACAATCGCCACACTAGCAAAATACCCTTCCATGCTTCTACAATATAATAAAACTATAACACAACAATTAAACGAGAATATTATTGAGGAAGTCGATGAGTCAGTACGCCAACAAGGGGTAATTGTTCATTGTCTTCCACATCACGACGTGGTCACTCCAAATAAACACACCACAAAACTACGAATAGTGTACGATGCATCCGCGCATCCAGTACTATTACCCTCATTAAATGATGTTCTCCATTAGGGACCAGTCCTCCTTTCTCGAATATGCGATATTTTTCTTCGCTTTCGTACCGGAAGTATTGCAATAACTGCGGACATGGAGAAAGCGTTCTTGTAAATACAACTCCACGAACAAGATAGAGATGCTACACGATTCCTATGGATTCGTGGTATATCAAAACTTTGCGATCCAAAAAACGTGGTCACCTACAAATTTACTCGCGTGACCTTTGGCCTCAAATGTTCACCGTTCCTACTAGCGGGAACAATTAAGCATCACTTAGAAACACAAGTGTCCAATACAACATTAACACACGAACTCACGAACAATACATATGTCAATAACAATACAACGCTAGCTGACGTTTCGGCAGTATCGCATTCTTCAGAGCCTGGAAGGGTATACTGATATACAATCTACTAGGCCAAACGCTTCAATAACACTTACAAAAAGACGAAAAACTCTTTGGCAATTACATGATCAACAGCTTCTCGAAAAGCTCACCGTTTTTTACGTGACTTCCAATGAGGAAGTTAAGAACAGCTGATTATAGTCGCATGTGGTTGACGACTGCACCATCCCACATCAAAATTCGAAGCGAGCATACGGGATCAGGTCGCGTATGACCTCCGGGCGTTCGTCCCTGCTATTCATTGTAGGGTTTTTGGCATTTATCCAAAAAGCCTCAAGGAGTTTTCGCTCTGGTCTTTTGGACTCCTGTGCAAGGATATTGACTTTTACTTCAAAATCGTCTCCGCTATGCTTTTGTATCCCATGCGTGCCTAGTGGGGTGCTTCGTCTTAGTTTTCGTTTGGGATGTAGGTGTTCTTTTATACGGAAACATAAAGGTTTGCCCGTTTCGCCAATATATTCATCTCCGCAATTATTACAAGAGATCAGGTATATCGTACCTGAACTCATGCAATCACCGTCCCTGCCGTAAGGGCAAATTACGCAATTTGTTGTTTCACACAGACGGTTATACAGGCGGCTGCGAACTAATTGGCGACGTAGAGTAGCCGGTGGTGTTTCAACTATCGCTACCGATTCCTCTAGACCTGCCCTTCTTAAGCATCGTTTTATAGCTACGCTTATTTCATCGCTTATAAAAGGTAACATAAACGGGATTTTCTTCTGGCCAAGTGTTTCGCGTGGGCGCGTCGTTCTCCTTGTAAACTTATCTCTTGGGATTACTATTTCGTAGCCATTGGAGATGGCTATTTGCCGAGCCAAGTCGCGCGATTCTTCCTTTAGTTCCCTGGTAGTGCACACAGAGGTGGAAACATGTTTTTCACAAACGCCCTCTTTGTGTGTGAAGGGTGGGAAGAAAGGAAATGAACAAGAACGTTCTCATGAATCTCGTAACCGCATAATGTCCAATATACAATTACATCTTTTTCATCTGATTAACACGATAACACACTTGACCGTTGACTTTACAAGTTCTACTCAGCAATCTCGGGTACTTATGCCACTGAAGAAAAATTTCCTCGTTCATCTAAAGATTTTTTGGTCACCACATTTTTTCGTACCCATCGGATCGATGCCCTGTGGAAATTGATTTTTCGTACCATTTCGTCGTATTATTACTTACTTCCTATTTGAATGTGCCGCTCTCACTAGTTGCGCGGGCCCCACCGTAATCCCCGTTTTTCGGAGATTTGCTGGTTAAGCCATTGTAGTTCCATGGAATCCCGAGGACAGCCTGGCCAAAGTCTGCCCCAGGTCGTCACCACGACAAACAGTCGCAGCCCTTGTGGATCAATGGGAGATTTGCCGCCATGCGACTTTAATACCAAGACGGTGGTGCATCCTGGTATTGGTTTACTCTTAGCTGGGCTTCCTGATAGAAATGCCGGGTTCCTTCTCGGAGACCCTGCCAGGGAAATCAATCACCCCGCTGCACCTCACAGCCTGACACCCAGGAACACCTTCCAGCCATGATGAGGAGGTAAGCCGTTGAGAGGGTCGTATTATTTCACATTCTTTATTATGTTATATTATCATTTATTTTTATTTTCCAGGGAGCGAAATGAGCGTAAATTGTTGGTTTACTTTAGAGAATATTCAGTAGCTCTCTGGAAGATAAACAGTAAGTGGTCTCTGAGCCATCGTCACACTTTGCAGGTGACAGGCAACAAATAAGTGCCAAAATCCAAGCTCCAATTTCAATCAAAGTGGTTTCTACGGGAAGGTTAAGATATTAGCCGTTTGTTGATGCTTTGTCTGTTCCTAGAGATGCAGGGAGCCGCGTACTGGTTCTCGCGCGAGTTTAATGGGATCTCATGTGACAAGTGTGATACCATTTAACATAAATATGTGTTTCTCCACGAACTCTTCAATTCGTTTCTCTCAACTTTTCATAGCGTGATGTCGCGGAATATATGGATTTGGTATATGATTGCCTTCCAGTAACTCAACTCACTTAACTATTTTTGTGATTTTATGGAAGGAAAATTGATGTCGGTGATCATATCAGCAGCGAAACCTTATATCACTTCGTTCTTGCTTTGTATTCACATAGATATCACCGAAAAGTAGCTGTTAGAGAGTTGAGGGTGCTGCGAGCGTCTTATCGTAAAACGTAGAGGTTTTCTACTGGAAAGCACCATAAGATTCTGGTTTACAGCATCTACCTATTACAGTGTGGGTGTTCGTAGTCGCATAGAATCGACTCGAGGAGAACACATGAGGAAGTAGACTCTCACAGCGATAACACCACATCTGTTTGTAAATAAACGTGCAGCAAATCTTCAGACAAAGGAGACTGCTACTGGTGAAACACTGCTTGTATGGCAGGTGAACAAATTCGATACAAGATCGAGTCACAAACAAAGAGTTGTGAAAGCCAGGAATCACATCCACATCATTTACACCACCACTAAGAACAGCGGAAAATATTTGTTCAGCCGGTGCACTTTTGCTGCTTTTGTAGAATGGAACATGTGCAAACTTCTTCAACACTTCAGGACGGTACTTTTTCGACGTCGATTTCCAAAATTCGTGAAACTTTTCACCACAAAATATCTGGAACAGCTGGAAATTTGTGGAGTATCCCAATATTCGAAACAAATCAATGTGAAGCAATCTGAACCGAAGATTACAAACATATGAAATAGGTGCCAAAAACGCATAAGGAGTAATTTGCTTGGTATGTCCTCAGAAATTCTGGCAATATTTATGATCGTTTCAAAGGAATATTTCGTAGGATATTATTAGGACTCACATGGTATAGTGGTGAATGCATTAGCCTCCGGAAAAGGTGCGCCGTCCCCACAGCAGACACCAGCGGTTTAGCAAATATCTCAGCATCATTGTGGTTATATTTCATATATCACCCTGACACTAAGAAAAAGTAAGCAGTAAATAAAAACTGACGGCATTTTGTAGAATGTATCAAGTAGCAGTATTCAATAATAAATTGATCTCTTATAAAAAATAGCAGGAATGTGGTAGTGAATGAATTAACGAGGAGAGTTGTCAGCGCCCGTCACCTGCTGTAATTTTTCTTCATATAGGTTTCATTGGAGTTAAATCACTGGGCACGCTGTTTGGGGATTTTTGCAAGATCTTTAATATTTATCCTTCTTACAAATGTTTTGTCAGCATTTTTTTCGAATGATTTACCATCAGATATGGGTATTAAGCGTCTCAATGCACTTTTGTCTGTAAAGATGAACTGCAGTACAAAATATATTTTTGACAAGTTTTGTAGGCTAAAAATTGAGACAACGAAGCCGCAGTTTAGGCAGGGTTACTTCTACGAGTTGAAAATCATTCGAAATGCAGCGCAAACGGCTACAAACATCGGTGCGGTGTGGAGCCGAGGAAGTGTTACCGAATGCACAGCCCGACATTGGCTTCAAAGATTTCGTCGAGTGGAATTCGACGATGAAGATGAGGGAGATCGCAGGTGATTATCTCCTACCAACGAAGATGTGAAGAAGATTGTGGTAACAAATACACATACAGTTCTGCAGAAGAATTTAATGTAAAAATTTCGACGGTTTCTGAGAATCTATAGAGGCTTTAAAAGTTCAGAACCCTCGATAAATGGAAGTCGGTCCATGTCCACAATAGTCCATTTAGTAGCTGGATACGATTCAATAGAGCCGTAATAAAATATGGTTGCATATGTATTTTTCATTATAGTAGCACCAATCCGGCATTCACAGGTAGCTTTGCGCAGAAGAACAGAAGAAGAATGCGAATTATTCAAATGCGTGGGCAATTTTTCCCCCAGTCAAAACAGGTTGCATGTTTGATAGGGTTTGATAGGTTATAGAACCTTAATGGCATTCGTATCATTGACACCAAATGGTGCCCCCGGTTGCACCGTGGAAATCTTTTTTAAAATCTAACCACTAAGACTTAATATGCTGAAAGATATCTCTAAAAGCCATTTTCCATTTAAATTCTGCATGAATACTCAGTAGTTTATTGGATTGTTGTCCAAACGTGAAACTGGCAATAAGGTTTATTCGGCTAACGCTTCGACGTCTTCGTCTCCTTCAAAGCCGATTGACACGAGTCCATGGTGCACAGGTGGTCGTCCTCGCCATCTGGTTGTTCGTTGTCGCATAGAGTCGAATCCACTGAACGGAGCACCGCTCGAATGAAGAATGTCGCTCATCTTTGCCATTTTCTACGGGTTGAATGTTGTTATATTGCTATAGAGATTTTTTTTGGAGATCTATTAGTAAACTGTGTGCCAGGCAACACAACATCAACATTTGCAGAAAACAGTTCCTCTTAAAAAAGATCATACTTGATGGTGGGCAGTAGATCAACATCCATTCTATACAAAACGGAACTGTCCGAAATGATTCTTTATTTGAGCGTTGATTCACTTTACGGGTTTTATTCTACGAGTCAATTACGCCAAAAAGTCCGTAATCAATTGCCAGGAATATATGTGGGAGGCGGTGAAGAGTAGTCCTCAAAAAGTGAGCTCTCCGTCTGCTCTTGGAAAGATTGGCAAGCAATCCTTGAGCAAACCTCAAAGCTCAACAAGCTATGATTAGAGATCAAATGTAAAACTCAGCAAAAAAAAAGTGGGTCTTATTTTTCTCAATCCAAAAGAGCCCTCGATTTGACAGCACTAGGTAGGGCGAGTGCGGAGAGGTGGAAAAAACTCAGGAGCGTTATAAGCTGCCTTTATTACAAAGGGCTATTGTGACGTTCTATGTCTACAATGCGCTCTCACCTGTACCTGAGTTTTCGGTAAAAAACTTGATCATGTAAGGAAGAAGAGTAAAGTACTACGTAATCAAACAACTGAGACGAGAAGATGCCACCCATTCAACGCTGTCTATGACAGCGGAGAAGAACTGCTCCTTAGAAAATCATGTGGCAACAAAGGTGTTTCAAGCTCTTGGCAGTCGTTTTAACGTGAATTTGGCTACAAACAATGATTTCTCTAAAAAACCAGCAACTCGAATCAGACGCTTACGAATGAAGAGGTATTTACCAGCACCAGCTTGGTAATCTTCGTCATCTACAAACCTACAACTACACCAAGCTATGAAGAAGAGGAAGAAGAAGCGTTCTCAATAGGCTTAGAGAACATATTAGAGGAGTCGGCACATTCTTTAAGGTCACCACTGGAGTATGTCGGCAAGATCGAACCCAGGACAACGTCTGAAAAACTTCATATTGAGAAAGACCTAGGCTTAGAATGAAACGAGCTGGGTAAGTGTCTATGTTTGTTATGATGAAAAATACCAACCACGTCGATTCACCGTTCCAGAAGCTTCGCTCTCAACGCTCGAAGAAGGGTTCCGCCAATGGAGTGTGCCGTGACGAAGTAGATCAAATCATCTAAATCGAAGGTTTTGCCTAAATAATGTCGCCGCTCTCCGAAACTTCTCTCCGGTTAATAATTTATTCAATTTTTCAGTCGACTATTGGAAGTAGGTTTTCGATAACATCAACGAGAAATACAATCGGCTCATTCAACATCTCGTTAGAGCTATGGAATCTGAGAATTTGAAAGTCACCAAGAGACGTCTGCCTCCAGAAACACTCGAGCTAATACGCCGGTGTGGAAGTGCACAAGCTACAGACAACAGCCAACTCACGTTCGAACTTGCAAAACAATGCAGAGAGGCGATAAAAGAAGATCTTAGAGAGAGAAGAGCAGCAGTTATGGTAGAAATTGAAAAAGCTGGGAACAGCTTCCAGTAAGGCAATGGAGAAAACCACTCACTATTCTCGGATCCCTTCAATAGATACTTCCTACCGCATTCATACGAAATAAATGGGTATGGATATATAGTCTCGTTGGTTCTCCCTTGCGAAATCCTCCGTGCAATTTCGTTGATGAAGGATGGAGTTACACCTGGTTCGGTCAGCTGTGAGCATCCGAATAAACTTCCTTTTGTCCTCATCAACACACTAGTTCGGCACTTCACATGTTACGTGTCAGAATTCATGGTTCCTATTCAGTGGAAAACCAGAATGACCGCGTTATTGTTGAAAATGGCCATGTCCATGGGCAACTGTCGCTGAATGTATTACCGGCTGTCGTCTATGAACCCTTCACTCGAGTCATCCAAAACAGGATAGACAGAACACTAGACAAAAGGTGGCCATGTGGACAACAGAGATTCGAAATTGATTCAGGACGATGGACTATATTTACACGCTAACAGGATTCAATGAAGTGTCTGAAGAGCACAAGAGACTGCGCCTTCTCACATTTTTCGAATGAAAGTTTTTCACTTAATTAAAATAGAAGCACTAATCCTCCAAACGGTTTATCGCCTCGTCGCGGTTAGGAGGTCTTTCTGTGTGTCGAACTGCGATGTACAGAGAGGATTCATCACCTGGCAGGGTCTCGCAAGCTGAGAAGAGTCCGGCGTTTCCATCAGGAAGCCTACCTAAGAGTAAACGAGTAGGATCCACCACCGTCCTGGTATCAAAGTCGCACGGTGGCAAATCTCTCTCTGATCCACAAGGGCTGCGACTGCCGGTAGTGGTGAAGACCTGGAGCAGACTTTGACCGGGCTCTCCTCGGGGTTCCAGGGAACCACTATGGCTTAACCAGCAAATCTCCTGAAAATGGTGATTATACTCCACGGCTGACTAGCTCAGGTCACAGCAATGCTGCCCAACTCGCCATATCCTTTCCTCATATCGATCTCATATGGTCGAAGTCATATGACAACCTCTTCACACTTGAGCAACCTGAACACAAGAAATCAGGCTGCACCTATTCATTACTTGTATCATTGTTGTATTAATTGTACAGTTGTATTGTTATGCCATAATTGTTGTATAATTACGATAAACGGTTTAATTACCCAAGTTTGAGTTTGAGGTTTCCGGCATTGTGACTGCTGCTTACAAGAAGTCCCGCGTGGCGTACACAGAGGCGAGCAGCAAATTCCAACCAAATCGTCTTAACTACTTGGTATTCCTATATAATCGAGCTGTCCCAACACCTTAGGCATCAAAGCAATGGCGTGGCATGGTGCCAGTAGCTGCCCCATTGCCAATCTTCTAATTTGTGTATAAAATTTCCTGAGCCATTTAACTATTCAGAAGTTTAAGCACACCTTTAAGAGGACCATGAGCTGCTGAAATGGGAGGCCATACATGTTTATTGCCCCTTCTTGTTCCATGAAGAGTTCGAAGATGGCTTGCATAGCGAAGTCATTCGATACGTTAGTGTAAAGGGCGGTAACGTCGAAGGACTACATCCCGTACGCGCTGTTAGGGTGCGCGTTACCTAGACAGTCCAGGAGCACTTGTGGTGAGATGGGCCGCGGCGTGTTTTAGCCATTGGATGACAAATGGGTTGCCAACCAACTTATTCTTTTCGTCGTGCTTGTATGCAACTGTTGATGGTTCTAGTCGTGAAGGTATGGGAAAACTCGTTTAAGTGAATGATACCCTAAATCTTTTATAAATGTAGATGACGATGAGACACTGTCTGGAGAGAGAGGTAGCGGAGTTACTAGTGATTTACAGTTCAGTGATTTACAGATGTACAGTTCTGCGGCGAACAGTCAACTGATACGACCCCTTCACAACGCTCTCCTTCAATACATGTAGGAATGCTTTGCAGCGGTTCAATCAGGTGATTGGAACCCTTCCACAAAGCTTTCCTCCAATCCATGTGGGAACGCCTTATCCCGATTGCCTCCAGGATTGTAAGAAAAAGCGATTCCACCCGCACTCGATAATATATGTAAAAAGAAAACGAAATCCTCAAGCAGTGGTCGAAGCGGCACGCAAAATGTTCAAAGATCACCGTGCACGATGAACGCGATCGAATATAGTGAGTTCTGGAGATTTGCACAGTAGATGGGACTGTTTTTTAACAAGCAAATACAAGCTTGTTATTTTGCTCTTTATTCACGAAGAATGCTCACATTTCGGGCACTTCACTTCTCAGAGCCTGGAAAGGTCAAGTTTACTGCAATCTACTGGGCTAAACACCTCCATAGTCAAAACAAAAACTTGAAAGCAACATTTCATTTGCATTGAAAACAAAGTAGCTTTTTCGCATACTCTCCACTTTCTATGTCTTCCAGTGAGTATTTGACGTGACGATCCGTTGTTCTCCACGTCAAATACTTTTCTGTTTCGTTTATGAAGGTGTTTGACTCAGTAGATTCCTCTCATTTTGACCTATCCAAGCTCTGAAGAAAGCAAAATCTACCGAAGGGTTGGATTTTTTGTGAAAAGAGTAATATGACAACCTTATGTCCGGTTATCAAGAAAATATGAGTAGGTCAGTTTTTCGAATGGGCGAAGATAGATCGTCTTCCATAAAATAGAGGGCGTGATTCGCTGTGTCCAGTGTATTAAAGGGTTCACGGTGGATCTTTGGTCTATCACCATCATTTTGCCATAGTATACCGAGTGGTTAGCTTTTGCACGTGTAGTTTCTTTTCTAGAGGAGCTATGAAGATTTTGGAATTCGACTGTTTATAGTCAGGCAAGCCACCAACACAAAATTATGTGCATACACTATTCACTGGAAGGAATTTCACTGCATCGCAGTTGCTCATGTTCTTGAGTTTTTTTTACGGCTCTTTCATAAACTAATTTCGTTATCACATATAAGTTGCTGGTTCTCACTGGTACCTTTAGAAAAGGTTTTTCTGAATTCTCTGAAAATTCCTTACTATTGCAACAACAATTCTTACTACAGCATCGTCGAATATTTATTGCTAAGCTCTCCGATACATCTCGTTGCTTATTCAATGTAACGATAAGCGAGGGTTGCCTTTAACGTGCCGCGCCTGTTGAAAAGAATCACAGGCAAGCGATTTGAATGGGAGACAATAGTATCTTCGCTGTTACTTATCGAGCAAAAGCAGGAAGAAACACACGTTTTTTTTTCTAGGAACTGAAAGATCTAGGAGTGACTGTTACCGGATACTATTTAGCTTCTGGTCTGGCAGCGACGTAGAAAGACTCCACCACGTACGCGATGTTGGGTGGCGCGTTACGTAGACGATCCAGGAGCACTTGGGTGTTCGTTAGATGAGCTGGAATGTACTTCAACAACTGAGTAAGTATTAGGGTTATTAACCACGTTATTCTATCCCTTGGCCTGCCCACGCAGCTAATGATAGGTTTAACCTTAAATAACGATGGATCGGTGGGATAGGCACGAGATCATCGCTGGATACTAACTTACGGGTTTTGATAAGTAAGTACAGGACGGGACATGTTGGTAAGTCAATTTTGAGATGAGAGACAACTGATGGTTTTAACCCAGCCACTCTTGCCACTTTAACCCATTCGCTGTTTAACCTTCGGTATTGATTCCAGGATCGACTTTCTATTAACCTCGGCATTGAAATATGAATGTGTCGTTTTCTTGTTCAGCAGTCGCGAGGTTTTTAAACAGCATACATTTACCTCCATAGAAAAACACAATACAATACAACACTAGTTGAAGTTTCGGCAGTATCGCCTTCTTCAGAGCCTGGAAGGGTATACTGATATACAATCTACTAGGCCAAACGCTTCAATAACACTTACAAAAAGACGAAAAACTATATGGTATTTACATGACCAACAGCTTCTTGAAAAACTGACCGCTTTTTACGTGACTTCCAATGAGGAAGTTAAGAACAGCTGATTATAGTCGCATGTGGTTGACGACTGCACCATCCCACATCAAAATTCGATGCGAACATACGGGATCAGGTCGCGTATGACCTCCAGGCGTTCGTCCCTGCCATTCATTGTGGGGTTTTGGCATTTATCCAAAAAGCCTCAAGGAGTTTTCGCTCTGGTGTTCTCGACTCCTGTGCAAGGATATTGACTTTTACTTCAAAATCGTCTCTGCTATGCTTTTGTATCCCATGCGTGCCTAGTGGGGTGCTTCGTCTTAGTTTTCGCTTGGGATGTAGGTGTTCTTTTATACGGAAACACAAAGGTTTGCCCGTTTCGCCAATATATTCATCTCCGCAATTGTTACACGAGATCAGGTATATCGTACCTGAACTCATGCAATCACCGTCCCTGCCGTAAGGGCAAATTACGCAATTTGTTGTTTCATACAGGCGGCTGCGAACTAATTGGCGACGTAGAGTAGCCGGTGGTATTTCAACTATCGCTACCGATTCCTTTAGACCTGCCTTTCTTAAGCGTCGTTTTATAGCTACGCTTACTTCATTGCTTATAAAAGGCAACATAAACGGGACTTTCTTTTGGCCAAGTGTTTCGCGTGGTCGCGCCGCTCTCCTTGTAAACTTATCTCGTGGGGTTACTATTTCGTAGCCATTGGAGATGGCTATTTGCCGAGCCAAGTCGTGCGATTCTTCCTTTAGTTCCCTGGTAGTGCCCACAGAGGTGGCTGTTCGAAACATGTTTCTCACAATCGCCCTCTTTGTGTGAAGAAAGGAAGTGAACAAGAATGTTCTTGTTACTTGGCTTTCGATACCACTTTGTCAGGTAACCGCTACTTGATAGGTTTATTTGAACGTCCAGAAACGAAAGCCAGTTTTTTCTCGGTTTCTCCCTGATGAACTTTATGTAGTCGGACTGCTCGTTCAATAATTCAAAGCATTTGTCCTTCTCCTACTGCGTAGAGAAGACGACAAAACAATCACCTACATGTCTGCAGTGGAGTAGTGGCCCGAGGTCGAGAACAGGGGCTTCTATCTTAGACATAAACACAATGACAAGGCTTGGTGCCAGTCGCTGTACCATTGCCACCCCCCTTATTTGCGCGAAATATTTCCTAGACCATCTGAAAATCAAGCAGTTTAGGCACTCCTTTAAAAAGCCATTAGCTGTTGGTTTGACAAGCAATGCATATTTATTCTTCCTTCATGTTCAACAAGAAGTTCGAAGATGGCTTGCTTTGCGGAGTCATTCGACACGTAGGTGTACAGTGCGGTAACGTCGAAAGACTCCATCACGTACGCCTTATTAGGAGACGCGTTACGTGGACGTTCTAGGAGCATTTGGGTGTTTGTGAGGTGAGCTGGAATGTGGTTAAGCAACTGGCTAAGTTTCAGGCTTAAAAACCAGGTTATTCTATCCGTTGGCCCGCCTACACAGCTGATGATCGGTCTAACCTTAAATGATGACGGATTGGTTGACGCATGATCATCAGGTGATACCAGCTTATGTGTTTTAATAAGTAGGTGTAGGACGGGACATGTTTCGGTTGCGGTTGTTTCTTGAAGCTGAGACATATGAATTGCCCAAAAGATTTTCGAATTTTCGTTGTAAGGTTATTTTGGAATTAGATCTAATAAAATCGCATGTCAATATTGACCCACCAACTATCCTCCTCCAAAGGTGATCCTCCAAATACAAAGCACAAAAATGTTCCTCGTTGCACACTTCTTCATTCTGGCAAACATCTCGTTCTGCTTGCTTCGTAGTGCAGCTCGAAGTAGTTCCATTTCGATGGCTGGTACTTGTTGGCTGCCCTCTGGTTGACCGCATATCTCGTGAAGTCGCTTTCGTTTTATAAACTTCGGCACGACTCGATGTTGAAAACAGCGGCGGAGGAAGTTGATTTGCTGTCTAGCTAAGACAATCTTCTGTCTTAGTGACAATGCTTCCTTCACAAGTCGAAAGTGTTTTGCTGGTAGATCTTGTAATAGTTGCCAGGATCGACTTTCTATTAACCTCGGCATTGGAATATGAATGCGTCGTTTTCTTGTTCAGCAATCGCGAGGTTTTTAAACAGCATACATTTACTACCATAGAAAAACACAATACAATACAACGCTAGCTGACGTTTCGGCAGTATCGCCTTCCTCAGAGCCTGGAAAGGTCAGGTTGATAGCAATCTACTGGGCCAGACGTCTTCATAACCAAACGGAGAAAATGCTGAACCAAAATTTCAACCACATTGAACACAGTCTTTGCACACACCGCTTTCTATGAGTCTCCTACTAAATAAGTTACGTGGAGACCAACCGCACAGAGTTCACACGGAATCGTATTGTGCCCATCTCATCAAAATAACAGGCTTATATACTGCCCAATATCACGTGTGATAATGAGGCATTCCTCCCTGCCGTTCATTTTCGGATTTCTGGAATTAATCCAGAATGCCTCCAGAGTTTTGCGCGCTTGTGTTCTCGATTCTTGCGCGAGGATCGTAACTCTTACTTCAAAATCTTCTCCGTTATGTTTTTGCGTGCTATGCGTACCTAGTGGAGTACTTAGCTTACGTTTACCGACTAGGTGTTCTTTTATACGTACGCAGAATGGCCTACCCGTTTCGCCAACGTATTCGTCCCCGCACGCTTTATAAGAGATCAGATAGACTGTACCCGAACTCATGCAGTCACCGTGTCTACCATTGGGGCAAATTATGCAATTTTGCGTTGCACATAGACAGTCGTATAGGCGGCTACGAACTAGCTGGCGCCTTAGATTATTCGGTGGTATTTCGATTATGGTTACCGAATTCTCTAGACTGGCCCTTCTTAAACAGCGCTTTATAGCTTCACTTACTTCATTTGAAATGAAGGGCAGTATAAACGGGACCTTGTTGTCGCCAAAGTTATCGTTGGGGTACCTGTGGTTTCCTCTGCACCTATCTGGAGCTACGGTTTCGTAGCCATTAAAAAAGGCTATTTGCCGCGTTAAGTTCCGGGACTCCTCTTTCTGTTGTCTCCCTGTGCACACGCTGGTAGCCGTTCGATACATGTTTCTCACAAGCGCCCTTTTCGTGTGAGAGGGATGAGAGGAGAGGTAATGAACTAGGATGTTTTTACTACTTGACTTTCGATACTACTTCGTAATGTAGCCGTTTTCTGATAGGCTAATTTGCACGTTCAGAAATGGAAGCCAGTTTTCTTTTGGTTTCTCTCGGGTGAATTCAATATACTCTGACTGTGTGTTCAACAACTCGAAACATCTTTCGATTTCTTCTTGCGTTGAACAAATGACCAAGCAGTCATCTATATATCTACAGTAGAGTAACGGACCGAGGTCGATTACTGGCGCTTCCACCTTAGACATGAATGCAATGGCAAGGCTTGGTGCCAGTCGTTGTCCCATTGCCAGCCGTCTCATTGGTGCGTAATACCTCCCGGTCCATCTGAAGATTGAGCAGTTTAGGCATTCCTTTAACAGTGTCATCAACTGCTGAATCGAGAAGCCGTACATGTTTATTGCTCTTTCGTGTTGTATAAGGAGCTCGTTTATGGCTTGCATAGCGGAGTCATTCGACACGTTCGTATAGAGGGCAGTGACGTCGAAGGACTCCACCACGTACGCGCTGTTGGGTCGCGCGTTACGTAGACGATCCAGGAACATTTGGGTGTTCGTTAGATGAGCTGGAATGTACTTCAACAACTGAGTATGTATTAGGGTTATTAACCACGTTATTCTATCCCTTAGCCCGTCCACGCAGCTAATGATAGGTTTAACCTTAAATAACGATGGATCGGTAGGATAGGCACGAGTTCTTCGCTGGATACTAACTTACGGGTTTTGATAAGTAAGTACAGGACGGGACATGTTGGTAAGTCAATTTTGAGATGAGAGATAACTGATGGTTTTAACCCGACCGCTTTTGCCACTTTAACCCACTCAT
>UYYA01003817.1:192415-210543 GCA_900624975.1 Angiostrongylus costaricensis | reverse complement strand
TTTAGCGCGATAATGATTAAGGACTTTGAAAGTTTCATTCGTAAACATCCGAAATTTAACATCAACTTCATTAATGGGCTTTTGTTGTCTAAAGAACGGTTGAGGAAATGGTGGTACTGGTATCGCCCCTACTCTTTGTTGTTCGCGCCTATTTTGCGCTTTAAACTGCATGCGACCCTACGCAAGGTTACCTTAGAAATGGGTTCAGATGTTGAGAAACTCGGTCTCAATTCTAATAACGAGAGCGCACCGTCAGAGAGGGTTATGCCTCCTAGCACGCTCAACCTTGAATTTGTTTGCACATGATTTATCTCACTGTGAATCGTTTGATCTTCGTTAGCGGTGTTTCTGTATGCTCTTGAAGCCGTGTTATGCGATTTACTCAAAAGGTCTTCGAATTTTCTTCGCAAAGCTACTTTAGCATTAGACCTAATAGAGTTGCAAATCAACACTGACCCACCCACTATTCTCCTCCAGAGGCGGTCCTCCAAATACTGAGCACAATAGTTTTCTTTCTTCTCGCACTTCTTCCACTTAGCGAACATCTGGTTTTGTTTGCTTCGTAGACAGGTGCGCAGTACTTGCAATTCGAAGTCCAGTACTCGGTGGTCATCCTCTTGTAGTCCGCATACTTCGTGAAGTCGTTTTCTTTTTATGAATTTCTCCAATATTCTTGGGTTTTGCAGTAATGTTCATCGTTCATTATAAAATAATTTCCATTGCAAAAGATGCACTGGACAAAGCAAGCAGTAAATCTGTGAAAGAAAAAGTTCTTGTGCTTCATCGTTTAAAATCTTCACAGTTCCAATAAAGGTGGTTATTAAGTGAAATCGAAGTGGAAATTATATCCATGTACACAGAATTTCGCTGAAAGTTTACACATATACTTGGATGGCCCGACCTCGTTGGTTGCCCGGAGCACAACCATACTCCATTCCTTTGAAGTTTGCTGGTTTAGCCATCTTTCCTGGAGTCCCGAGGTCATCTAGTTCAAAGTCTGCCTCAAGTCCTCATCACCAGGAGCAGTCGCAGCCCATGTGGATCAGAGGGAGATTTGCCACCATGAGACTTTGATACCAGGACGATGACGGATCCTGGTATTGGTTTACTCTTAGCTAGGCTTTCTGATCGAAACGCCGGACACCTTCTCAGCTTGGGAGGCCCTGCCGGGAGGACGAATCCTCGTTTGTTAATC
Organism: Angiostrongylus costaricensis; assembly: GCA_900624975.1. NCBI lineage: Eukaryota > Metazoa > Nematoda > Chromadorea > Rhabditida > Metastrongylidae > Angiostrongylus > Angiostrongylus costaricensis. The sequence continues at coordinate 209,348 of UYYA01003817.1, read as the reverse complement.
CCAGTCTGGCACCTAGAAACATCTCGCTGACACGATGGAGTGGTAAATCGCTGAGACGGTTTATACACATGTCTAAATATATATTTTTATATATGTATGTGTAACGTATTCAATAAAATGCGATCAAAGTGAAAGGAAAAGTAAAAACGCTACACCAATTTGAAAAGGAAAATAACCTTTATGTGGTAATTCGAAACACCTTACTCGATGAAGAAAACTCGCGTTACTGAGCTCCCCTATTCCACCATGGGAAATGCTTATCTACTTTAAATTGGGGAATGCTCTCCTGCTACACGGTTACCTCGTTGGCTCACTTTCTTAAAGAAGATAGAGAATAAATAGGTTGTTCACAAAGCTTGTTCTCAGAAAAGTATGTTCCACAGCGTCAAAATGGTGGATGCCATTCCGTGTGTGCCCATGGGTCAAGGTGTGGACCCGGCTCACTTGATTTACTTAACTGCTACTGCAAAGGAATAAAGCTAAAGAATAGAGCTTTCGGCGTTTATTAATCGCTGAGGGATGCGCTATGGATTCGACCTCATTAAGTATCGTTGGAGGTGATTGAATTCATATTTGGAATGACCCGCGGTGGCCTACCGAGCCAATGCTGCTATCCTGGCAGAGAAGCCTGGTACCAATTTGCCGACCCCGGAAGGATGGAAGGCTTGGTGGGTCATGGGCGCAGGGTTAAGAGAACATTCTTCACGAATATTGGAATGTTTTCTATGTAAATCAATTACAACCTTTCCAAACATTTCAAATGCCTCTCCCATGACCTTTTCTCCATGACGATCTGATAGCCGTATGTCTAACATTTCGCTGGCGCCTATCTCGTTAAATATCTGCACTTACGGCCCTAGGTTTTGAATATCGCCCTATCAGATCGCAAGGCTTGAGAAATGTTTCCAGCACCCGTCTTTCTGCCTACTGTAGCCCGACTCCGCCTACTGTAATCTGACTCCACTCAGCGCAAAGGTATATACGGCTCCTCGGTTAGCTAGCTCATGTCACAGCAATGTTGCCCAAGTCACCGCGGTCGTGCCTCACCTCCATCTCATGTAGCAAAAGCCTTATGCCAATCGCTTCACTTATAAGCAACCTGAACACCAGTGATCAGGCTGCGTCTACTCATAGCCCGTATCATCGTTGCATTAATTATACAGTTGTATTGTTATGCCATAATTGTTGTATAATTATGATAAACGGTTTAATTACCCAAGTTTGAGTTTGAGGTTTACGGCATTGTGACTGCTAATCACAAGAAGTCCCGCGTTGCGTACACAAAGGCGAGCAGCTAATTCCGACCGAATTGTCCTAACTACTTGGTATTCCTATGTCAACGAGTCGTCCCAAGACGTTCAGCTATCATTACCCGATAATAGAGCAGTTGCACTCAATAGGCTCATAAATGTTTGGAAATCCCTACAAAACAACAAAGGTCTGCTTGATAGGTACAATGGCATATTCGAGGAACAACTCTGCCTGCACATTCTAGAGAAAATCAACGAACAGGAACCGCCACAAAGCTCCCGGGTTTATTACATTCCTCACCAATCAGTCCTAACTCCCAATAAATACACCACTACGATCAGAACAGTTTATGACGCATCAGCACACAATAAGGGATGCCCATCACTCAACGACGTTTTACAAAGAGGACCAGTGATCCTCTCACAATTGTTCGGAATCCTTCTACGCTTTAGAATCGGACGAATCGCGATTACATCAGACGTCGAAAAGGCCTTTCTGCAAGTCCGACTCCATGAGGACGATCGCGATGCTACACGATGTCTTTGGCTACATGATCACAGGCTACCACCATTTCCGAACAACATTAAAACCCTACGATTCACCAAAGTAATTTTCGGATTAAGTACATCACCATTTTTTTTGGCCGGAACAATACATTTTCATCCTGATCAATATAAAAAAGAAGCAGAATTAGTAACGCAAGTTAAAGACAACTTATACGTGGACAACCTTGTCGTAACCCTCGATGACCTCGAAAAAGCATTTCAAAGCTACCTACGCACAAAACAAATATTCAGTGACCTCAACATGATTTTACGCGACTCCAATAATATTGACCTAATGGCAAAAATACCCTCCGATGATAAAGCGGACACCGAATTACCGAAAGTACTGGAAATACCATAAAACACCGACTCTGACTGACTGCTGATAACATGCATGACAAGAACAAATCAACGTATCACTAAGCGAACGGTGGCTAGCACATTAGCATCGGTATACGACCCCATGGGCTTTCTAACACCTTTACTTCATAAAGCGAAGGTATTCCTACGCGGCCTATGGAAAGACGAGTATAATTGGGACCATGTCCTACCAGATTCTCGCAAGAACGAATGGATAGCCATATGCACGAAAATGGAAGGTTTCACTAAGCCTCTACTACGTTGTCTTGAAACAAAAAATACAAAATACATTCTAGTAACCTTCGCCGACGCCAGCGTTGAAGCTGTGGCCACCTGCATTTATCTATGTTCCGAAAATTCAGCCAATCTTCTTATGGCAAAAAGCAAACTGCCGTCCTTAAAATCTACGTCAACCGTTCCAAAAATGAAGTTGGATGCGGTAACCATAGCTATGCGATTAACCAACACCGTACTGACTCAGCTCCGAAAAACCTTAGAAATCCAAGAAATTTTCATCCTTTCGGACTCGGAGTTCGTACTTAGCTGGATAAAGCACAAGCAACTAAAAAACGTTGGACTCAGAATATTCAACAGACTACTGGAAATCGAGAGGCTCTTCGACCACATACAAATGAACGGTTATCGCATACTTTTCGGTCACGTCCCATCACGTTATAACGCAGCGGACTGTGCAACTCGTGGTCTTAGCCAGAAGGAATTGCTCGACCACTTCTGGTGGGTCGGACCACCTTTTCTCCAAGAATCTCCACACAATTGGGAAATCCTTTGCAACACTTTCAAACACAACGAAGGCTCTTTGGAAAAGAGACCAGAAGTTCACAATAATCCGGTAGGCACGATATCCCAGAAATTTCTTCACGAAGAACAAAAACTGTTTTCCCAAAACACAACCACTCAGACAAACACAACGGAAACGATACCTTTACCCCATTGGGAAAACACTCTCTGACAAATGTTAAAAGAATCGTAGCAGTAATTATACGCTTTATTCAAATCTAAGTTGCCATGGTGAACATTCGTAGACAACACCGTATCAAACTTTCCACACCTCTAAGTACCACGGAGATTAACCTGGATCCCAACATCCTTGGCGAAGAGATTACTATAGCTGGAAAAGCGCTAGTCAGACAGCATCAGTTGTCGACAGTAACCTCGTCTATGCTCCAGTCTATGAGGCATCTCAACGGCAAACCAGACAAGGAAGGTTTGCTCCGATGTTTTAGACGACTACAAAATAGCGATTTAAGCAAAAAAGCCAAAAACCCTTTGCTTGTATTTTAGAATACGTGGCTTGCACAAGCAATCATAGAGGATTGTCACAAAAAAGGACACCCAGGCATTAGCCACACAATGGCAATCATACGAGAACAATTCTGGATTTCCAAACTACGTGCTCAAGTAACACGAATCCTCAGAAGATGCGTTCCATGTCAACGCTTCAACAACCTACCATACAAATATCCTGTAAAAAGCGACTTACCTAAACAGAGAGTCCACAAATCACGACATTTCAAGCACATTGGTCTCGACTACTTTGGTCCAATAACAATTATTCAATCAGATTCTGCCAAAGGTAAATGTTATGGAGCAATAATAACGTGTATGGTGGCGAGACTAATACACCTTGACATCGTCTCCGACCTCACAACTACCTCATTCCTCATGTTCCTACGCCGATTCTTTGCCAGACGAGGAACGCCCGCGTCAATTATAAGTGACAACGCTCCAACATTTGTACTAGCGGAAACCATCCTCAATGAAAGCCTCAAATCCATACAAAATGATCCAGAAGTAAAACGTACAATTGCGCATTCGCCCCATGGCAAGGGGGTTTTACGAAAGGCTCATCAAATCAGTAAAACACTCCTTCTACAAAACTCTTGAAACCGCAAAACTCTCAACAGAGCAGTTAACAACAATAATAATAGAAATTGAATCACTCCTCAATACGAGGCCATTGTTATACGTAGAATCGCAATCCGCACGAGAAGAAACGCTTCGACCTATCGACTTCCTTCAAAAAGACTTCGAAATTTTTGCGGCACTAGATGACATTGCCAACGAAACTTGCGACCCCTCCTATCTACCATCAGAAGAAAAAGTCGTACTACGAACAAAAGAAGAAGTCATCAAGGCTTTAAATTCATCCTGCAGATTAACAGAAAAATTTTGGACAATTTGGAAATCTCACTACCTAGCATCACTGCGGGAAAAGCATCAGAGTACTTCCACACAAAGAAGCTCGAAATATACGCCTAAAGAGGACAATCTAGTATTAATCAACGACCCTGCGCAACCTCTAAATTTGTGGAAGATGGGCAGAATTAAGGAGCTCGTCAAGAATTTACAAGGTATCGCACAGGAAGCCGTTATTCTACTACCATCACATCGTCTGATTCGCCGGCCACTCAATCTTTTAACTCCATTGGAATTAGATGAACCTTCATTACAGCAAACACAAAGCGACCAGCAACTCGAGACAACTACTCCACAACCAACTAGACAACACGAATTACCAATGGAAGGAAACAACACAAAAGCAGTCACCGAAGCAACTCCCAGAAAACGGACAGGTAAATATAACTTACGACGCCAGCAACAAATCGATTATAACAAACTTCTCAATCCTTCGTTAGCAACAATTCCAAATATTTCACTAATCCTTAACATTCTATCCCTATTAACTCTTCTGGGATAATGCTCAGCAGCAAATTCGAACCGGCATACCAACATCCGCCATATAAAGTGCATCAAAGGAGGGATACAACTCATTTCACCTGGCAACACCCCTTACCAGGTATGTGCAGACGGTAACTGCAAAACGTTACCAGAATCCAAAGAGATAGCCAATCTTCCACCGCATATAATCCTTCACTAGCAAAAAATTCAATGGGAACTCGCTGATAATCAATCAATCGAAATTATTGAAACAACATGCCCCCCATCACCATTCTGCGAACACCTCAACTGTGTACTATGCGCGGAGTTAATTTTCAATCCCGAATGCTGGCCAACAGGTGCTATACTGGCATCAGCAATTGCCATTTATTGCATTATTACCGGCTGCTACGTACTGCTATACGTACCACTTACCTTCGGAAAACCAATACGAGTAATATTTCGCTTTATTTGGTATGCAATACGATTGGCAATCACCAACTTGAATCGAAAAATCAGAAGACCTCGCTCCACGCATCACAACATTAAACTCAGCAAACTAATACTGATCGTAATGTCACTTACGCTCACATGTTACGGATGCTAACAGGCAAATCTGTTTTTCCACATAACAACACTTTGCAGGCAAGAACAGAAAGGTCAATTTTGCGACGTCCAACTCTCCGAAGTCTTAAAAATCAACCCTTTCACAAGAGAGGCCTGCTTTAAACTACTCCACAACGAAACATCACTAGACGAAATAAGAATCAAATGGAAGCCATTAACACTAACGTGCGAACCCGAAACGGACTTATTTACGCGAGATACCGCGCACCACGTCATCGACAGCAAGCGATGTTCACGCACAGGATCATGTAAACGGGAGAAGTGCGCAGGAATAAATGCCACAAGTCTCATACCAGAACTTGCAATAGGAAATAAATATCCAGGAATAATGGCCCGCGCTGAATCTTGTGGAGGTCCAGGTTGCGACTGTTTTTATTGGAGCTCTGGATGCCTATTCTACCGCATTCACTTATCCCCAACGTCTTCAACAATCTACGAAATCTTCCACTGCAATCGCTGGAAAGAATCCGCCAAAGTGGAAATCACATACTTCAACGCTATTCAGAGAACAATCCAGTCCTACGTTACGCAGCTACAACCGAACATTCCATTTAAACACCAGTTTTTCACGCTCACACTTAGCTCCATAACAGTGCCACCTATTCCAAAACACAACACACTATTTATATCCGACGCAAAGCGAACAGCAATTTAGAACTCCCACATAACGCCACCTCTTAGATGCGCAAACCAAGCAGCAGCTAAAAATCTTAACTGCTCGATGGAAAGTGATTGCATCTGCTATCCAGCGGAAATGCAGGTTAATTGCAGATGTGAGGATGTAAAAATCGCATCATGGTTAAACAACGTGCAAAATAGGCTGCCGATAATCCTCCTTCGATATCGTTCCAACAAAACCAAGAGGGAGAAATCACTGCAAAAGTCTTCAGTATGACGACAGCAGAAATGATCCTCAACATTCAGAATAAACTTGAAACCAATATCGTGATAGATAAAGATATATGCACTGTGGACGATACCATACTACAAGGATGTTATCGCTGCCGCAAAGGATCAAAAGCACAGGTGCAATGCAAATCATCGAGACCTATCCAGGCAGAAATAGCATGCCCTTCAGCGACCTTCTCAATACCGTGCAACAACGATGGACAACACTCAACACTCCAATTTAGCTTCAGCCACGCTTGAATCGACGAAAAATGTACGGTCTCATGCGGATCCACACCTATTACTTTCGCAATAAGAGGCCCACTAAAATTTACGAGCGTAGCCAATTTTATAGTAGACACGTGGCTGAAAGGACAGGCAAACACCGATTTTGAACTCCAATGGCCAGATTTCTGGCACATAGCCGATATATTCATGAATTACTATAAAACACTCTCTCTATTCTTCTAATTATAATATTGGTGCTCACCTACGCTTGTCTACCTACTTGTACAATCCAAGTCGGATTATGTATGTTGAAAGTAATCAAGTTACTTTTACGAAATGTCGGCAGATTAATTTGTCTCATCTGTCTAATTCCATGTAAAAAGTCAACCCCCGTGCACACCAAACTACTGTAAGGAGCTCGACATATGGCATATTCCAAAGTTCTACTCAATATGCTACTCTACTAATCTGCTAATCTACTCAATCTCAAAATTAATTATACAGTTGTACTGTTATGCCAATTTCTTCACTCATAAGCAACCTGAACACCAGTGATCAGGCTGCGCCTACTCATAACCCGTATCATTGTTGCATTAATTGTAGAGTTGTATTGTTATGATTGGTTTATAATTATGATAAACGGTTTAATTAGCCAAGTTCGAGGTGTCCGGCATTGTGACTGCTAATCACAAGAGGTCCCACGTGGCGTACACAAAGGCGAGCAGCTAATTCTCACCGAATTGTCCTAACTACTTGGTATTCCTATATCAACGAGCCGTCCCAACACAGAGATCGATTCCACGTGTGTGTCTCAGTGGCGCCTCAAACCACTGCGCCGCAACAAGCAATAGTATATGTTTAAAAAATGTGTATTGAACAATATTACTGAAAGTACAGAATTTCAGATAGGTAGCAACTATAAACTTACAAACACTTTAAAAATCGGCACACCCACCAAAATCCCACCAATGACAAGTCCAAGATGATCGCTCTCTGACACCCAAGCGGAACAGTTACAACTTTCAAAAGAGATGTGCAAAACACCATTCGCAATTACTCTGATCTCTCCACAAGTCATTTTTTTCCTCCTCCATAAATAAACCTACTGACACTAAGAATAAACAAGACTGATATGCCGTCTACTTGTTCTCCCTTCTGAAACCCGACATGCATCTTCGTCTCTGAAGCATCTAAGAACTCCTGTTCCAGAGAGGGTAGAACCTAAACACCTGGAAAACTTTCCGGTAGTTCTCATCAACGTACTGGCCAAGATCTTCACATGATACCTGTCACATTACAAGGTTCATATTCATTGGAAGACCTGCAAGACTTTCTTGTTGCAGAAAAAACTAGACCTCTGCGAAATCGGTTCAACTACGTCAAGAATGCTTTAAGCTACTCACAGAGCGCTTGAGCGGTGTCTTCTGAAATATAATCGGCACTCTCAATATGTATCCGGAATGCAAAGCTCTGACCTTCGAAATCTGTCACATCTTCGAGATCCAGGAGAATATGCATCGATAACGATACATAGATCGGCCGGTTACATAATGAGAAGAACAGACGACAGATGGACGAAAAAAACAGTAGTGGGCTCCAAGAAAATGCAAATGTCCCCTTGTACGACCACCTACACGTTGGGCGGACGTGTTCGTAAACAAGGTTAATCAGCTGTACCCGCAGCTGCAGTTGTTTTACAGATCACGGTATGAAACTCGCATGCGCTACCGTGCTCGAACAAGACCACCACCATGGACTACGATTGCGAGAGAAAGAAATGAATGGCATATGTGCTGGGGTCCGCACAGTTCTTGAAGAAGGACCATCCAAGTATCCAAGTAAGTAAGTGCTTAAATACTCGGATGGCCCGTTCTCATCGGTTTTGCTTGCCCCATAATAATCTCCCTTTTTTCGGAGTTTTGCTGCTTTAGTCACTATGGTTTCTTGGAGTCCCAAGGTCAGCCAGGCCACAGTCTGCCTCCGGTCGTTACCACCACAGGCAGCCGCAGCCCTTGTGGATCAGAGTGAGATTTTGCTTCAAAGTGATTTTGTTGGTAACGAAGAACTTAACGAAAATTCAGAACAACTAGTAGGAATGTATCTCTCTGTGAGTGACACCACTAAGCAAGGGGAAGAGCGAACACCAAGTGTTTGCTGATAAAGTAGGTTTCCAGTCAAAAGTGCATCTTGTGAAACGAAGGGCACAGATGCGATTACAGCGGTGCATCAACCGACTGCAATGCTCGCAGAAAAAAGCTGAGTAAATGTGGTCCACTCGGAGAAGATCTAATAGTCAGATGAACGAGAAATTCATAGTCGTTTACACACCTGGTTGGTAACTGTGCATGTGAAGAAACAATGTCAGGGCAGCCATCATAATGGTGGTAATGGCGCATAATACGTATAAGCCCATAGTCCTGCTCCACATAAACCATCAAACTAAAAGCGGTTATATTTTAGCACATAATGATGTCATAAAAACAGTAAACAAAGAAAAAAAATTTGAATAGAAAAGTAGTCAGTAAGAAATAGTCATAGAGACTTTCTGCGATGAAGCGAATATTCTTAACGAGGTCAACAACTCGCGAATTTACCTCTACGGCATCCGAATTTCTCCTTCGCTCACATTCATTTAACAAAAAACACCTCAAATGCATTTGTAAGCCACCATATGTGGTAAGGCAATTTGTAACGTGTGCTTCCATCATGTCAATTTCCTCTTCGCTGGCTTACTTTGTTGCCCAGAAGTTTCTTAACAAACTCTTTAGGCTTACTCGATAGCCTGCCAATACAAATGGGGTTACAGGCGTAGATTGTAAAGATTTATTTTTTTCAATGTTTACTTTTTATTTGCTACATACTACAATTTCTCAAGGCAGGGTATTATGCGAAATACAACCACAATGATCCTTAGATACTTGCAAAACTACGTACTGCAGTTGTCTGTGGTAACGGAACGAACACGTAACTACATTTTCCGAGTGCTAACGCGTTCACCACCACACCACGCGTGTCCTTCGTTTCGCCCGTTTCTCATCTTGTTATGTGTTATATTCTCTTCACTTGGTAGTTTACAGAAAACCCTCCTTCAGATGAGATCACTTTGCGGCGAGAGATTATTGCTGTTGAGGAGGGTATGCAGCATACAGACTGAGATCGGTGATGAGGGAAGAAAAGTTTCTATTGAAACCCTAGAATCGAGCAGCTTCTCAATATGACAAAATGGAAAACCGTTAAGGAAGAAAAAGACTAATTTTTTCGTAAAACGCTACAGTACGGTTCTGGTTGCGCAGAAGAAACGCTGATAACACGTCAATACGGATATTTCTTGGATTAAAATGCAACATGTCAGACATCCACTTGTTCAGTTTTTTCAACTTTGAAATTCTTTCAGGTATTTAATAGCAGTTGAAGTGTTTGTATCGAGTTCTTCTGCAGCTTTCCAAAGAGTTGCGCATGCATTTCCTTACAGGAATATCACAAATTCCTCGTTGTCACCAGCAAAAACCCGACCGCGAGGTTTCTCATATTCATTTTCGAATTTAATATGACTAAATTTTAGCCAACGTTTCGCTGTGCTTTCTTTAACTCTTGCTAGACCCAATGGCTCACCATTGTTTCTTGTTTTCGTTTGCACAGTGTGCTTCTCAGTTAAGGAGGTGGAAAACACAGTGTGAGCGCTAACGATTATCACAAGCACGGTGTTGGATCGATACCACTCCGCGCTCATTAGGCCTCTCTTCCGTCTGAAGTTGGAAAGTTGGTATCGGACTTGTCCGGAAAAAAACACTATCTGGAATCCGAATGGAAACGCCGTAGCCTGGCTACCAAGGAGATTTGTTGAAGTTACCCTTTCACATCTGAAATTCTAAGCTTTAAAAATTGTCAGAAACATGAACTGCTTTATAAGTCCCTTACAAAAAGCAAAGGTTTAAAGAAGGACTTTTCCTACAATGCGTAATTGAACAAAATTTGAAAAAAAGCTTTTCCCATAACAAACGAAAGATGAAGTTACAAATCGGAAAATAACTTCCGACTGATGCAAATAGATGGATGCAGGGCCAGAAAATCGGTGAACAAACTTCGTATATAGCAGGTCGAGTGAGTTTACTTTATTCGAGTGCTGTTACACCGCAACAAATTCAACTTGATGCGATTGCGAAAACTCATAAATCGAAAACGAAGGGTTCTGGAAAATCGGCTTCGATGGCTACAACCCTGGAGAAGATAAAGGACACATGAACGCTCGTTTACAAAACTTTACAACGTTCTACTGTAAAGCGAACAATTTAAAATAAATCGATTGCTTGCGCGTAGATTAAGTTAAATTCGGTTAACAGAAGTATAGCAATTAGAACTGAAAAAAAAACAATAACTTAAGAATCTTAACTCTTTTATTTAGTGCCTTTTCTTCTTAATAGCAGGGTATGTTTCGAATTATAACTCGTATGAAATGCTGAGATATTTGCAAAACACCGGACCACAGGTGTATGCAGTGGGGAGTACCCTGTGGTCCGGAGTTTTGGAAATATCTCAGCATTTCATACGAGTTATAATAACTTAAGAACTTCTCAGCTGTGGAACTATGGAGTTCGGTGCGCTTGTAAACACGATAGGGAAGGAGCACGTCAAACGAAATTTCTCGCGCTATCCTACGTCTGGTGCTGTTTCAAACAAAGTAGGCCAAATTGCTAGGATTTTCTACATGAAAAGCGAAATATTTCATTGGCTGATAAATAAACACAGAAAATATTAGCAGAAATAGCAAATTTACGTCATTAAACACTGTTCGCATGGCAGATGAGCAAATTTTTCGGTATAGCCAATAAATATATAAAGCATGGAAGGGAACAAATGTATGCACGTCGTCCCCATCAACGTTATTGTCGTCCACTCTATTGCCCAGCATTCGCTTACGCTCTCCAATTTTGTTGCCTTGATAGATTCTATTGCCTAACCAATAATAGGATCCACCACCGTCTTGTTATCAAACTAGTCGCATGGTGGCAAATCTCCCTCTGATCCACAACAGTGACGACTACGTGTACTAGTAACGACCTAGGACCGACTTTACCCGGGCTGACCTCGGGACTCCAGGGAGCTACAATATCTAAATCAACAAAACTCCGAAAAATGGAGATTATGCTGCGGTCCACACAACCAGTGGGGACGGGTTGCCCAAATGTCCAAATGTTATAGAGCTACGAAGGGAACAGAAGCACTGAACAGTCACGAGCTTCAAGTCATATGCGTTTGATTTCCAGCACATTCAAAAGGCTACACCGTACTCTTCAATGACAAAGTAAACAATTTGCAGTGAAACCTCAAAAAATAGGAATGAGAATCGCTCTGCTATTCGCAGCCGCTGTCACAGTGATGCATTGCGCCATAATAGATGATACATTGGTGAGAGAGCTTGGAGTATCTAATCGACAAAAGATTAGTGTCAACTACAGGGCAAAGGTAGAGTTCCCTTAAGTTTTATTCTTTTTCACGTCCCGTTCCTTGTACTTATAGAAAAATATCTTTTCAAATAACAGGAGCAATGGAGGGATCACGAGTCAAGTGTGGAAAAATCAATTTCTCAAACCCATTCCGAACGAGCGATTGGACGAATTTCCTCCAAAAATGATGCCATTCTCAATGAGTGACTTATTAGAAAACGGTTTATGTACCGCACTTCCAAAACGTTATGATATACTGCGTTTAGGAGAAAAGCCGAGCAATTTTCTAACGAAATGGCGAGCCTGGCCCGTGTAAAAAAACAGGTACTGAAGCTCGCGAACTACCCGAACTCGATGTGGAAGGACGGGGTATTCTATGATTACAACACATCAGGTTAGTTCTTGACGGATGACCCAATTCTTTACTGTTAAACTGGTCCGACTTTACAGTCGATAACCTCCACATGACAGAGTTTCAAAGTTCAGAAACTCTCTTGGAAATTTCAAGGCATAAATTCCATCATTCCTCGGCGTAAGTGCAAATATCGGCTGGGAATCAGCTGTGAAAATAAAAGTGCTAGTTCTAAGAGGGAAGAAGGGGCTTTGCAAAACAATATACCAAAAAGTCAAGCAAAAGTTCTTAAATGCAAACTAATATGTTAGTGAAACACTGGTTTAACCGAAATTACCATAGAGGATAAATAAAGGATAAAGCGCTCGGTGTTGATCAATCGCTGAAGGATGAGCCATGCATTCGACTTCATTAGGCATCGTTTGGTAGTGATTGAATGTATATCTGGCCCTTACAATGACTCGCGGTGGCCTACCGATGTATCGAGCCAGTGCTGCTATATTCCGAGGTCTGGTTCCAATTTGTTGAACCTGGAAGGATGGATGGCTTGGTGAGCCATGGGCGCGGGGATCGACTCCATGTGTGCGTTGCAGGGTGCCTCCGACCACTGCCCCACAGGTGCCATTAAAATTACTACGTACTCGTTAAATTGTTACGTGATTGTTAGCACAGCATTTAGTTAACGAGGACAGATTTTCCGTTGAATTGACGTTTTTCATTAAGAACTCTGTAGAAATCTATAAGGCACATGAAATCTAAAACGTCTTTACATGTATGCTTTAAACACCAATGTTTTAGACCACTCCGTGCAAAATTTATTTAAAAAAGGAATAAAGGTATGGAGTGACGCCACGTGTATCGACTTTGTGAAAGACAGTAATGGTAAGACTTACGCCCGATATCGAAAAGATGAACTAAATGATTGAAGTAAATCACATTTTGTTTACTGCCTATTCTTTTTTCACTACATGGTATGTTGTGAAATATAACAATGATGCTGAGATATTTGTAAACTCCAGACCTTAGTGTCTGCGGCTGCTATTACCCTTTTTGGTATCTATCTTCCTCGTGTTATTGCTGATAGCACCTACAGGCTAGAAACACAGCAGAGGGAAAGGCGAGACCTTGAAGGAAGTATAACTTCAATGACGCTGAGACATTTGCAAAACACCGAACCGTAGGTGTGTGCGGCTGGGAACGAATGCGGCATTGTGATTTCCGGAATCCCACTGACGCGTGATTGCTGATGGCAGAGATCGGCAGAAGTAGTTGAGAGATAGGCGAAATAACGGACCCGTATGGATTGGTGGTGAGCGCATTACTCTCCGTAAAGGAGAGTAGAGCGTTCGTTTCCCACTGCAGACACTTGCGGTCCCGAGTTTTGCAAATATCTCAGCGTCATTGAAGTTCTATTTTGCAATGCATCCCGCCTTCAGAAAGACTAGGCAGGAAGTAATAAGCTAACATTAAAAGAAGCGTTTCCAGCTACCGACAAGGTGCTCGTAGTCAAGAGGCCCGGAATGATTGCGGACATTGGGCGTCTAGGTGGAGATCAGTATCTTTCCCTCAATGAAGGTTTCGGAACGGTGGGACGCACTCAAATTAGCAGCTATTTAAAACAACATGTTCTCTTTGAATAATTCTTATCAAGTCCCTCGTTTTCCTACCGTAAATGTTTCAGGTAGGGTCAGCTGTGCATGAGCTTGGCCATGTTCTTGGATTTTTTCACACAATGCAACGAAATGATCGCGACAGTTACATTCGAATCGTCAGGCAAAACCTTGACGTGGGTTTTCTTAGAAAACGGCAGCGAAGAACATTTTAAAGAGGAATATAGAACGATTTCTCCAGCCGCAATACATCGGCGATTTGATAAGAGTGCGCACGATCGACGCCGAAGTCTATGGAATGGCATACGATTACGGAAGCATTATGCACTATGACGAACTGAGGTTGCCGCCGTGAATATTAGTTTATTACCCTTTCACGAGTGTATAACCTTATTTCGCAGCGCTTCTATAAACGGGCAGCCTACTATGATGGCAGCAGATCCTCGTTATCAAAAGACGATGGGATCTGAAATAATATCCTTCACGGACATCTTTATGATCAATGAACATTACGGATGCAATGGTCTGCCCGACAGTCATTCAACGTTTAAATTTACTAGCAATGAAATCCCTAATTATTTAGCAAGATGCAACAAGACCACATCAGCCAAGTGTGCGAACGAAGGATTTCCTCACCCTCGAAACTGTTCCAAATGTATTTGCCCGGGTGGCTACGGTGGAATTCTGTGTGATCAACGGGCAAGAGCTGGCTCTGCAAATCAGCATAATTTGGACACTAAAATGTAAATTATTTTAGCCACCAGGCTGTGGAGAAGACCTCGTGGCAACAATTAAGAAACAAACACGAACCTACAGACTAGGTTTCGGATCCGATCTCAGGGATCAATTCATGTTTTGCAATTATATGATCACGGTACAACTTTCTTAATCACTGCTATCACTAAATACAAAGTATAATTGCGTTCAGGCGCCTGAAGGAAAGAAAATTGAAGTCGACGTACGATCGATTTCTCCTGGTTACGACAGGGGTGGTTGTCCAAGAGGAGGAGTCGAGATCAAGGCACAAAAGGACCAAAAGCTAACGGGTTATCGGTAGAAGTGAAATTTTGCAAATTCCACGGTTAAGTACACAAGCTCATTCTGTTTTTTTAAGGTTTTGCTCGATGAGAGGTAGCGAAGGTCCCATTGTCTCCAATTCCAGTCGTTTACCTGTGATCCTTTTCAACAGGTTCGGCAAAATGCAAACAATTTTCACGTTTAGGTCCATCAATTAAGCGTTCCATTTGATCTTTTCAGTTTTTTGTACTTTGTTATCTCCACCGCTGTTTAGACTTCATGTACAGCTCGAGAACAAAATAAAAGATCACAGGCGAATCTGCCAAAGAGGCAAAATATTAACTCATACACGTTGCTGTTAACATCGTTGGAGAATGGAGATATTTTCGGTGTGGAATTTTTATATGGCTCAGGAAGAATCTTTATTTACGAGTGGAGAAACCTTAAGCACCCAGTTGCTTAACCACACTCCAACTCACCTCACAAACACCCAAATGTTCCTAGAACGGATCTACGTAAAGCGTCTCCTAATAACTCGTGCGTGATGGAGTCTTTCGACGCTACCGCACTGTACACCAACGCGTCGAAGGACTCCGCAATGCAAGCCATCTTCGAACTTCTTCTTGAACATGAACGACGATTAAATATGCATGGCTTATCCACCCAGCAGCTAATGGCTCTCTTAAAGGAGCGCCTAAACTGCTCGATTTTCAGATGGTCTGGGAAATATTTCGCGCAAATAAGGGGTTTGACTATGGAACAGCGACTGGCACTAAGCCTTGCCATTGTCTAAGATAGAGGCCCCTGTTCTCGATCTCCGGCCACTACTCTACCGCAGATATGTAGATGATTGTTTTGTCGTCTTCTCTACGCAGTAGGAGATGGACAAATGCTTTGAATTATTGAACGAGCAGTCCGAGTACATAAAGTTCACCCGGGAGAAACTGAGAAAAAACTGGCTTCCGTTTTTGGACGTTCAAATAAACCTATCAAGTAGCGGTTACCTGACAAAGTGGTATCGAAAGCCAAGTAACAAGAACATTCTTGTTCATTTCCTTTCTTCACACAAAGAGGGCGATTGTGAGAAACATGTTTCGAACAACCACCTCTGTGTGCACTACCAGGGAACTAAAGGAAGAATCGCACGACTTGGCTCGGCAAATAGCCATCTCCAATGGCTACGAAATAGTAACCCCACTAGATAAGTTTACAAGGAGAGCGGCGCGACCACGCGAAACACTTGGCCAAAAGAAAGTCCCGTTTATGTTGCCTTTTATAAGCAATGAAGTAAGCGTAGCTATAAAACGACGCTTAAGAAAGGCAGGTCTAGAGGAATCGGTAGCGATAGTTGAAATACCACCGGCTACTCTACGTCGCCAATTAGTTCGCAGCCGCCTGTATGACCGTCTGTGTGAAACAACAAATTGCGTAATTTGCCCTTACGGCAGGGACGGTGATTGCATGAGTTCAGGTACGATATACCTGATCTCTTGTAATAATTGCGGAGATGAATATATTGGCGAAACGGGCAGACCTTTGTGTATCCGTATAAAAGAACACCTAGATGGCAAACGAAAACTAAGACGAAGCACCCCACTAGGCACGCTTAGGATACAAAAGCATAGCGGAGACGATTTTGATGTTAAAGTCAATATCCTTGCACAGGAGTCCAAAACACCAGCGCGAAAACTCCTTGAGGCTTTTTGGATAAATGCCAAAAACCCTACAATGAATAGCAGGGATGAATGCCCGGAGGTCGTACGCGACCTGATCCCTTATGTTCGCATCGATTTTTGTTGTGGGATGGTCGTCAACCAATGCGACTATAATCAGCTGTTCTTAACTTCCTCACTGGAAGTCACGAAAAAGCGGTGGGTTTTTTCGAGAAGTTGTTGATCATGTAATTACCAAAGAGTCTTTCGTCTTTTTGTA
>UYYA01003817.1:0-192349 GCA_900624975.1 Angiostrongylus costaricensis | reverse complement strand
CTCGCGATTGCTGAACAAGAAAACGACACATAAGACGATTCTCCCTGAAGTACTGAAATAAATGAGCCGGAGCGTTGCCAATTGGATTTCAAAGGGTGATTTTCTCCCAGACAAGTCCGGTACCAATTTCCCAGCCCCAGAGGGAAGAGAGGCTTAATAAACCCGAATAGGGATCGAACTACCACCGAGCTCGTGATGACAGGCATCAGTACCACTGTAATTTCTGTTCCCTTAGTAATATTTAGGGGTTGGTAGTGGAATAACGTCTTTGGAAGCGCGAAAGCGAGAAAAAATTTATGCATAATGCTTTTAATGAGGCAATTCGTGTTCTTTATGAGATCTACATGTCACAACTTGGAGACACTTCTCTTCCACTTCCACCAACTGGTCACAGGTAAGTGTGCTCTGACAGGTACTAAGGGGTTCATAAACTTTGTAACTGTACATGCATCCTATTTTAGGAGTGCGATTTATTATCCTCTTAATTCTTAATTCTTAATTCTAATATCCTCTTGATATTAGCCCTCAGAGTAATTTCCTGTACCTGCTCCAGTTTCTATCTTTCCAAATTCTTCGCAAAGTCTAATGTCGCTACATCCAGGCGGCTTTGGAAGCGCACCATTATATCAGGGACGTCCTGGGCCGTCATCTGCTTTCGATGAATATGATCCTCCACATAGATCACTAGAAATAACTTTTTCCATTATTTGCTCTGCTTTTTGATTATAGGACTACCTAACAAGAGTTTAGGAACCTAAAACTAACTCTTTCGCGGCCACCAGTTGAGGGTTGCTTGGAGGCTGTTGGCGTGCGTAGAGCCTGTGCATTTCTACGAAATATTAGGTAGTAACATGAGAAATACCCTATTTTAGATGTAAAATTTAAATAGCCATAACTTTCTTCGTGCAAATTTCTATTAACCAAAGTAAGCACATTAGAATCAGTACATTTTTTTTCCAACAAGAGTGGAGTTCATATTTTCCAGTTCCCTAAAATTCTGGAGTTCTGGAAGCGTTGAGTTCGTTGGAGGTATTTTTTGGCGTCATCATCGTGGTTGGCGAAGCATTACTCGCGCAGGAAAGTTGTCAAGGTGCTTGAATAAGTGACAGTCGGTAGACGAGAGGTCTGAGTTGCGCAGTGAGGCCGGGCGTTGTCTTGGAGAAGGATTGGTCTTTTTCTGTTGAGTAATGTCATTCGTTGTTGTTAGAGTTTACGGTCCATTTCGTAGATTTATTAGTAGCGCTTCTGTGCTGCAATCGTTTCGCCCAGATTCAAAATGCTATGATGAATCAGCCCAGTTGCAGACGATCAAACAGTCACCATAACAATTTTAACTTATTAATTACTGCTTACTCTTTTTAGCGGCAGGGTATACATTGTAAAATATAACTTCAATGATGCTGAAATATTTGCAAAACACAGGACCGCAGGTGTATACGGTGGGGAATGAAAGCGCTATTGCCCCATCCGAGGAGTAGCGCGTCCACCACCACACCACGCAGGTCACCGCATAAACCTGCGGTCCGGAATTTTGCAAATATCTCAGCTTCATTGAAGTTATATTTCACAAAGTCACCATAACCTTTTTGGTGCAGTTTCGGCTTTAGGAAGTGCTGAAGAGCCTGTTCGCAATCAAACCACTGAGCTGAACGTCGCCTGTTGTTATACAGAATCCACTTCTCGTTGCACTTCACAATTCGAACAAGAAAAGGGCCGTTTTATTGCGGAGAATAAAAGCGGACGACACTTCAAAATGGCGATTTTTTGACTATCGTTTAATTCGGGCGGCATCCACTTATTGAGTTTTATTTGTGCTTCGTATGCGATTCAAGTGAGTGGAAATTGTTCCTGTGGTTACACCACGCTGTTGCGTAAGCTCTCGAACAGGTGTTTCCGTGTTTGCTTCCAAATTCGTCGTATTGAAGTTCGTTTGGATGTCCGCGAGCTTCCTTAACCTTAAGGTCGAAGTCACTGGATTGGAATTTTCGAAGCTGGTTGATACTAATCACCAATACTACCTTCACCCCAAACTTGATGGTATTCCGAGCTTCAGCCCTCCACTCTCGCACTCGTACAAAAAAGGACACGAATATCACGTTGATTCGTACTAAAGCTAAGGTCTATAAAAATGCTTAAATGTTAAATTTCAAAAAAGCTAGTGCTAAGTACAGAAAGGGCATATTGCGCTTTGAAAATATGTATTAAACATATATAAAAACAGAGTATTCATTTAAAAAACTGCATGGCGAACAATAAAATCGGATATTTCATATGTTACAGCCTAATATTTATGGTTGAGGCATGCAGAAAAGGGAAGAAATTCTATGTGAGATGTCGCAGTCGTAACTTCTAATACCTAATTAGTGGTGCACATGCTTCATTTCTCGTTGTTCTAGCATATCTAATTCTATCCGTTGTGCTTAGGCGTGCGCATCTGTTCTTAGAGGAGAACCAATGGTGAACACCTGGTGATTGTGTGGGATTGGATGCTGTGTAAAGGTGACAAATATGAAGATTCCGCGCTTGATAGACGATATGCTACGCATGTTCTCACGAGGGGTAGCAGTGTAGTAAGCATTTTTAGTGTAAACATATAAAAGAATAGAAGGACTGTTGGTAGTGATTGTAAGTTCCGTTTCGGAAGCTTATTTCGCATACCACTGTAATCTATTTAAATCCAAGAGAGAAAGGGCTTATCATACATAAGGAATAGAAGATTTATGGAAGAAGCCGTCAATCATCGAAGAATTCTCTAAAGCTGCTAATAGAAAAATTCCTAAAAGGAGCCAAGCTAAAGAAATAAACCGTTCAAATGCTTACGACATCAGTAAGAAGCTTTGAAACATATGGGTTAGGAATATGTATTTCTTCGTAAAGAACTACTCAGCATAATGATACATGCGAACTTTGTCCGCGCTTTCTTCTGCCATCTACTACAAATACTTCCACACAAGCTTTGTTTAAAATTCGTACATTACAAAACAAAAGTTTTTAGGTTAAACATTTTTAACACAGGTGATAGAATACATAGTAAGAATTGGTAAGGTGTTCTTTTCCAGAGACAGTTTCCTTACTGATAAATGCTCACTTTGAGGACTCATAGCCCTTCTGATTACTACAAATACTTCACGGTAATTTCCTTGGTGATATGTCATACAACGGTTCCACTATGGAACTCAAACAGACACGCAAACTCGTGCGAAAACATTACCATAGCATACTTTTCACTAATAGAACGCAATGAGATTACCCACCCATGGGCCAAGCTCGGTATAAAACATATGTTCGACAAGCCATAAATTCGGTATAAAACGTCTGGCAAAAAAGCTCTGCACGGCTAAATAGATCAGAAAAAGGCGTGAGCTTTGAAATCAAGACGTGCAATCGGTGACGTAAGGCTGCGTTCATATTGGAATCAACGTGCATGGTGTGAAAGGGTTAAAACCTTGAAACCTGTTGGTATAGCAGGACTTCAAAGAAGATCGGCTCAATCGGATCCAACGAATTTCATGAAGAACAGAAAGTTCTTGGCAGTCGAACCCACACCCAGATCCGAAAACCTTCTTGGATATGGATGCGAAGAAATGAGTCAAATGGGAGAAGTGCTTGAATCCGCACATTTAGAACGGACTATATGAGTATATAATACACGAGCCAAAATGCAGTAGCAAGATAAATTCTCATAGCTATTGATTTTATATGACCCGTCTCCACGTCTACTGCGCCGATTCCAGCACTTCGGTTGCTGCTTGAAGATCTTCATTTTATCTTGAATCATGTAGAATGCTAGTCGAGCAGTTCTCCTTTAAGTCCTGAGACAGCCGGACTGGAATGTTCCCAATTGGATTACAGAGAGTGATTTTTTTCCCAGACAACTCCGGGACCAATTTCCCAACCCCGGAGGGATGAGAGGCTTGGTTGGCCCGAAGCGGGATCGAACTAGCACCATGTCGTGGTGACGGCAATCACTACCGATAAAATGAATAAGAGGTGAAGTGCGTAAAGTGAAACAAACGAATCTCAAATTTCCTCGCTTTCAGTCGAATTTGCCTACATGGTTTTATAACTTTTATTTTACTTGCTATTCTCTTTCGTGGCAGGTACTGTGCGGGAGATAAGTAAAACTCGGACCCTCATTTGGGCTGCCAACTTACGATTACCATTACAGACCAAATGTTAGGTCGTTGGACAATTTTATGCTGCTTTCAAATAGAAAACATTTATGTTTTATGTTAAGTGTAGCTCCGTGTGCGCTCAACTGTCCACAACTACTGTTGGGTGATATTATGATTTCATGAGCTGCGTATCACCGTTCAGCCCAATGCAAATACACCAAAAAAACGAAGTGATCCGAAGTTTCCCTGCTCGTTTGATCACCGACGCCAACTTTTCCACTCATAAAATCACAAGAATCCGTGAACTGTTTTGAGGAAGCTATTGGAATGAGTCGTATAATAAGCCCATGTATTCATCATGACCATCTCGTGAAAATTCAACAGAAACGATTTCTAGACTTCGTAGAGGAACACACATTTGCGCCAAATGCGACCATCTTTGCCGGAAGTGATAGCGTTAAAGTCGTGTGGGAACTAAAAGACTTCCTTCGTCTCCTGATATATAGAAAGAAATTTTATGGAAGATAAAAACTAGGTTCTTTTAAATATTTTCCACCAATCACCTAGTGACGAACAATGTGAGGTTTTCTGGCCGTAAGAAAAAATTTGTTTGTTCCACTTGCATAAGATTCTGAAGTTCTAGAAGCGATAAATTCGTTGAAGGCACTTTTTGCGTCATCGTAGTTGTTATCTAGCGTGGTTGATATCTAGATATCATATCTTCCCTAGGAAGTTGTCAAGGTGCTCGAAGAAGTGATAGTTGGTAGGCGTGAGGTTTGATGAATATGACGGAGGAGGCGAAGTTTCGTAGCCCAACTCGTTCAACTTTTGCACCCCTGGTTGCGCAACGTGAGGTCGGGCTTCATTTTGGAGAAGAATTGGTCCTTTTCTGTTGACTAATGTCGGTCGTCGTTGTTGGAGTTTATGGTGTCTTTCGCATTTCGCATTGTTGGCAACACTGCTCTGCCGTAACCGTTCCGTCCGGATTCAAAAGCTAAGATGAATTAGCTCGGTTGAAAGCCAGGGAACAGTGAACGGGACCCTTATTTGGTGCAGTTTCGGCTTTTGGAAGAGCTGTAGAGGCTGGTCGCAGTCCAACCATTGAGCTGAACGCGCCAGTTTTCGTGCAGAATCCACTTGTCGTGGCACGTCACAATTCGATCAGGAAAAGCGTCGTTTTGTTGCGCAGAATAATAGCAGACGAAACTTCAGAACGGCGATTAAGTACAACATTAATAACATAATAACAACGACAGAAAAGCAGTGGCACAAGAAACTGATACTAATGAAATACAACCACAACGTTGCTGAGATATTTGCAAAACTCTGGACCGCAGGTGTCTATGGTGGGGAACGAACGCGCTATTGTCCTTTCCGGGAATAACGCGTTCACCACCACACCATGCGGGTCCTTGTTTCGTCTGTCTCTCAGCTATTTCTATCGATCTTTTGCCACAGCAATCACCCGTCAGCGGGATTGATCTGGGGCGCCCAAATCGGCATAGAACCCAGTTAAACTGCGGCTGTAGTTGAAATCACAATGTTATACCTTTTTATTTTCTGCCTACTATATTTTCGCGGCAGGGTACTAAGCGAAATACAACCATTCGTTCCCCACCATAGACACCTGCGATCCAGAGTTTTGCAAGTATCTCAGCAACGTTGTGGTTGTATTTCGCTTAGCACCCTGCCGCCGCGAAATTATAGTAATCAGAAAATAAAAAGGTATAACATTATATCAACATTCCCAATACGTCTTTTGTTCCGATTTCGTATACATGTATTCTTAGTTTAGACCGCTTCATATTGTTTCCGAAGGACTTCTCCAATACTGAATTACTCGTAAATTGCAAGCCATTTTAGATTTACCGCGGTGAAAAATTTTAGGATTTTTCGAAATTTGCCCCTAAAAAATTATTGGCCTCAGGTAAGAAATGTGTAAATGTTCCATTCTACAAAAGCAACCAGAGAACACCGCCTAAACAAATATTTTCCGCTGATGTTGCTGGTGGTGTTTTTGATGTGAATGTGACATCCGGTTTTCACAGTCACTTGTTCGCAACTGGATGTCATAACTGACATTGTTGACCTGCAAGACCAGCAGTGTTCTACTAGGGACAACCACCTTTGTTTGACGATTTGCTGCACGTTTATTCACAAACTGATCTGGCACTGCCATTTCTGTGCAAAAATTCCAATTCTGCGATGTACAGAGAGGGATTCGTCCCCTGGAAGGGTCTCCCATGCTAAGAAGGAGTCCGGCATTTCCATTAGGAAGCCTAGCTAAGAGTAAACCAATACCACGATCCACCACTGTCCTGGTATCAGTGTCGCATAGTGGCAAATCTCCCTTTGATCCACAAGAGCTGCGACTGCCTGTCGTGGTGACGACCAGGGGCAGACTTTGGCCACGCTGTCTTCTGGGTTTCAGGAAACCACAATAGCTTAGCCAGCAAATCTCCCAAAAGTGGTGATTATGCTGCGGCCCGCACTACTTGTGAGAACGGACCGTTCAAGTATCAAGTAACCATAAGTATGGTAACTATTCCCCAAAAAATAGTTACTATTTCTTTTGGTCAATAGAAGTTTTCAATAAAAAAAGGCAAATAGAATATAAATAAGAAAATGAAAGAAAAATAAAAGTCAATAGAAGAAGCTGAACAAGAAAACGACGCATTCATATTCCAATGCCGAGGTTAAGAGAATGTCGATCGTGGAAACTTTTACAAGATGTACCAATAAAATATAGCATTTATTAGGAGTCAGCTACCTCTAGACCGAGTGAAGCAAAGCCTCTTCTATAACTTTGCAATTTTACCAACTGTATAAATCCTCTAACTGCGAAAATTTGTTGTTTATTGATGGAAAAAAGGCCCAAATTTGAGTCGTTTAAGTAGCGGACGAGTTCACGCTTTCTTTTCCGCCTCTGCCAAATCAACAGTGCTCGTGCATGTGTTAAGGGAATAAAAGTGACAGTGGATAAATAGGTTCCCCCTTTCGCCAGCTTTTATGAATAAAAACCTCAGTCAGGCTATGAGGAGTGAGCTAGAGTGAAACCTTATTCATGGTTGTATTTTGATTTGAACTGTCGACTTTTGATGATCGAATGGTTAACCGAAGGCAGTGAGAAAAATTCTTTTCTTTTTCTTTAAACCTTATTCATTATACTTTCTGGTTTCCGCTTATTGTTTGGAGCACCTCGGACGCGACAAGTTCTAAACACTTGCGACCGTGGCCACTCTCACATAGCAGCGTCATCGGACCGCGACTCATTCGAGCGCAATCAAAGTGCAAAAGTGCACATTGAACTCATGGTGTACTGCACCGTAGATATCGAAATCAGTGCACATGGTCGTGAAAGGGTTAAACTGGTGTGTGTGACGGTCATGAGCACCTCAAATGAAAGGTGTTCACCAATAATAAGCTACATGTGAATGCTGAATGAGGCTATTTTTACATAAGATTTTCTTTTAATCTATAGATGTCCAGCTTTTTCGCCCCGCGTACACTCGACAGCTTTAACGTTGACAATTAAGTCCTCATTTGAGAAATATTACGCTTCCAATACAACAACGATATCCTTGCCGTCGTTCATCGTCCCATAGTTCTGATTACCAAGAGAGAAGCCACACATAAATACCTGTTCTTGTGGATAGTTTATACAAAGTAAGAACAACCTTCGTAATTCAGCAGAACGACGGTAACATAACAGTGTGGGAACTAAAAAAAAACGTTTGAATTCAAAAGAAATCGAAATGGGAGTGTGTATGTAACGATAGAGGATATTCTTTTATAACAGGGGAATATATTGAAGGACGCGTTCTCCTTATACGACCTTATGGGAAAGCTTCTGCTGCTCCAGTAAAACGACGATAGCATTCGGATCCACCTATGGTTCAGATTTTAAAAATCATTACTCGTATTGATAAAAAAGAGGTGCTTGGCGTTAATTATTTTCTGACATGTGGCATGTAATCTTCTTTCGTAACGCTCACGCGAAGGTGTAACCTCTATGGGAGTCATAAGATATGGAGATAATGGCTATTTAATCCTTTCCGAGGCTAACCTGTCCAACGTTAATGGCGATTTCAATTTAAAACCAAGACATCTTAGCTCGTTTTGAATCCGATTAGTAATAATAAAAACTATTAGACTCTATAAATTCTTTCTAATGTAGTAAAAGATTTCATGTTTTAGCATCGCTTTTCCAACCTTCTAGCGATCCTAACTTTCCAGCGCTCATGACATATCTCTTTTACTTTCACTGTTTCGAAACCCATATTTCAAACACGAAGGCAGATGAACAAACTGGATTTCGTCAAGCAATGCACGTGGTGCTGCCAGCTGTATTACTTATATTTGCAGCTGCTGATCTTTCGTTGGCAATTATGGAGACCTAAAATTCGCCACCAATTTTTTTTAAAGCTTTAGTTCTGAGCGTAGTTAAAGTTCAAGAGCAAATTTTTCTTTAAGCACGGCATGCTAATCGATGATACTGACTTCTGCAGTGTGGGTCGTCTGGAAAAACATGTTGTTATCACCGGGCAGTTATACCAACAACAGCCGTCGTGTACAAAAGAGCATCGCCGGCTGAGGTTGCCTCATTCAGGCGCTGCTCCACTGAAGAAGATCCGATTCAATGCGTTGACGAAGACACAAAATTGAAAGTTCGAAGTGCTGTGTACATCGAATCGAATCATCGATTCTGAGGAAGAAGACGTTAGAACGTTAGCCGAACGATGTTTTGTTTCAACAACCTTGTATTAGCTCATGAATGAAAGAATTTATTTTTTTTTGATTTTACACAACTCATTTTTACGAGTACTGTGTGGATTCCAGCACACCTCACATTCGATTTGTTTTTCATATCCATCCTCCACAAAAGGCTTCGAACTTTTTGTGCGTGGCTTTCGCTGCTTCTTATGGATTTCCATTTTATCTTGAATGTCGTAGAATGCTAGTCGGGTCGATCTTCCTTAGAGTCCCGTGATAGTCGAGCTGGAGCGCTCCCGGTTGGGTTGGAGAGAGTGATTTTTTCCCAGACAAGTCCGGTACCAGCTTCTCGACTCTGCAGGAATGAGAGCCTAGGGCGAAGTAGAACCAGCACCGTGCTCGAGTTAGTCAGCATCACTACCACTCTCCTATCCGCTCCCTAATGAAAGAATACGCATAATTAAATTTGATTGGACTTCTTATAGAATTTGTGCACGTGGTTACTGCGGCAGGTTAAGGTGTCTAATGAAAATCTCTACGCTTTTGAGCGCCTTAAATACCCTAATAATCATTTGCGAAGAAATTATGCAGGTCCTCTTATGCTTACATCCGGAGTGCTAGTGCTTAGGTCCCATTAATTTTTTCTAGAGTTCGGAAATGAAGTTACGCGCGCTACGTGGTTGTTCCCGTTAGATGTATCTAAAAACAAAGTCACTGTCTGAATATGAGTTTTTTTTATTATTGCGTCAATAGTATCTCGCAAACGTCTGCTCTTAACTGAGCTAGTGGCGGTTATAAGGCGCAGTTTGAGAAGATAACAAAGAAACTATTGCTGTCGTTTCGTGGAAATGTGAACCACTACAGTTTCTAACTAGCTCTATGGACCTACCCACTGTTCCAAGATTCCTTATTTTAAAGTCTAGCTGAATAAATAGTCTGCTTTTTGACACAGTTTTTTTGCCACTGTCACTGACATTGCTGTTTAAGAGCTTCCATTCTCCCCTAGCACTGAAGCCGTGCAGTGGATTCAGCTTACTTGAGAGACTAGATGTGCGTCAAAATTTACTAGTGGACCGTTCCACTTTAACTCCCAAGTCCCACTTTCTATTAACCTCGGCACTGATTGAATAATTCTTTCTACTTCTCCCACGACCGACTCTCTATTAACCTTGGCATCGGTCAAGTAATTCTTCGTATTTTTGTTGAGCTAGCTAGCAAAAGCAAGCTTTCTATGAGGTTGGCAAAGCACCATAGCAAAGCCATAGCTTTGCCATTGCTTTGCCAACCTCATAGAAAGCGGTGAGTGTGCAAAGCTGTGTTCAACGTGATTGAAATCTTGGTTTAGAGTTTCTTTGTTTGGTTATGGAGGCGTTTGGCCCAGTAGATTGCTATCAACTTGAACTTTCCAGGCTCTGAGGAAGGCGAAATCCGCCGAAACGTCAGCTTATTCGTGAATAAAGAATAATAACACCTCGCGTTTGCTCAACAAAAATACGAAGAATTACTCTTTCTACTTCTGTTTAGCAAACACGAAGTGTTACTTAATTTCTTTATTTACGTACAAGCGACGTTTCGGCGGATTTCGCCTTCTTCAGAGTCTGGAAGGGTCAAGTTGACTACAATCTACACGGTAAAAGCTGGTGGTAAACACTGATTCACCTAAACTAGTGATTTACATTGATGGCTTTCGCTTAAAAAATGTGGACCCGTTCATGTCATCCACTGACATACGTGACCTATGAATAACTTCAATGATGCCGAGATATTTACAAAACTACGGACCGCAGGTGTCTGAGGTGGGGAACGAACGCGCTATTGTTCGCCTATAAATAATACTAATTACGAGTATTCCAAATAGACTTTGAGACCCTATAAAAAATAGTAACGCCTGGTATTTTCATTATTAGCCGCTTAGACATGAAGAGCATCATTAGATAAGCGTCTGAAAAACCTCTCGTTGGTGTCCATGAACCGTATTATAAGGTCAAAAAACAAATAAGCTTTCAGAATATGTAATAAGCGCAAGAAATTGAAACAACTACCATTCGCGTATGTTATAGTTCAGGAGTCTCATTTCTAAATGCTGGAAGTCAAAGCCTCTTATTTGAGAACGTTGTTGCAAAGTTGGCCACATCACTCCACATTTTTGCTACCTCGTTTTGTTGATAAGCCAACACAAAGTTGTTGCCAGATATNCCAGATATTTATTCGTCCAACGTTTTGATGAAGTATTCGTCTTCATAAGAGCCGACGATCCAAATAGATGGTCCACAGTCGTTCGCCCTCTCAGTGTGGTATCTCCGAAGATCCGACTCGATACCACGACGAAGATACCACATCGAAAAGATGAACGACTATGGACTATCGACCCGAAATACCAGCTCTGATGAAGGCGAAGACGTTGAAACGTTAGCTCAGCAAATATTTGGTAACAACCTTGCGCTAGCTTGTCAGTAAAAGAAAATACGTTAATCATTCATACTAAGGTTAAGTGAAAGCCGATTTACAATAATTTTACTGCGCTCTCAAAACATTACGCGTGACCGGCTCAATGCATGCTTCGAACAGGATTTTTTACCAAAACGAGAAGGACATATAAAATTCTGATGACGAACTCTCAAAGTCATTTTTCTTTGGGAGTACTATATCAAATTTTCAAGAATACATCATCCACAACCAAATTAGTACAGAATACGAGTGCCTCATAGAGCTAATTTAAGAGGGTGATGGCAAAGGCAAGAGTTTCAGAGTCACGAACAGCCTATTCTCTCGAGAGCTTCGAGCTTACAAGCTAATCTTTAGTAGTCAAGTCCTAGCCAGTAACCTACCAGTGTGCCACTTTGCGTAATACTCACAGGTTCACGAACAGTAATTTATCAGGACATCTACTACTTTTACAACGACATTCTCAACAGCTTGCCAAATTAGCTTACAAATCCTGCCACGATGTATGCATTTCCAACAACTGCACCCCTAAAACTATTAAACCCAATGTTTTAATAATCTACTGTCAGCTCTTAATAATGCGTTGGAATGCACTTCACATAGTATTTATTAGAAGGGGAAGTTTCTATTTAGTAGAAACATTAATCTCTAGATTCCCACGACCGACTTTCTATTAACCGCGGCATCGGTCAAGTAATTCTTCGTATTTTTGTTGAGCAAAAGCGAGGTGAAACCATAACCAAACAAAGAAAACGCTAAACCAAAATTTCAATCACATTGAACACAGTCTTTGCACACTCACCGCTTTCTATGAGTCTCCTACTAAATAAGTTACGTGGAGACCAACCGCACAGAGTTCACACGGAATCGTATTGTGCCCATCTCATCAAAATAACAGGCTTATATACTGCCCAATATCACGTGTGATAATGAGGCATTCCTCCCTGCCGTTCATTTTCGGATTCTTGGAATTAATCCACAATGCCTCTAGAGTTTTGCCCGCTTGTGTTCTCGATTCTTGCGCGAGGATCGTATCCCTTAATTCAAAATCTTCTCCGTTATGTTTCTGCGTGCTATGCGTACCTAGTGGAGTACTTGGCTAACGTTTGCCGACTAGGTGTTCGTTTATACGTACGCAGAGTGGTCTACCCGTTTGGCCAACGTATTCGTCCCCGCACGCTTCACTAGAGATCAGATAGGCTGTACCCGAATTCATGCAGTCACCGTCTCTACCAATGAAGCAAATTATGCAATTTTGAGTTGCACATAGACAGTCGTATAGGCGGCTACGAACTAGCTGGCGCCTTAGATTATTCGGTGGTATTTCGATTATGGTTACCGAATTCTCTAGACTGGCCCTTCTTAAACAGAGTTCTATAGCTGCACTTACTTCATTTGAAATGAAGGGCAGTAAAAACGGGACCTTATTGTCGCTAGAGTTGTCGTTGGAGTACATGTGGTTTTCTCTACACCCATCCGATCTACAGTTTCGTAGCCATTAAAAATGACTATTTACCGCACAAAGTTCCGGGACTGGTCTCTCTGCTGTCTTCCTGTGCGGACGCTGGTAGCTGTTCGAGACATGTTTCGCACAAGCGCGCTTTTCGTGTGAGAGGAAAGGTATGAACCAAGATGTTTTTACTACTTGGTGTAGCGAAATGGTGTGCGGCAGAGTGTAGCGGTTCAGATTGATGTAGAATATTAGCCGCGCGGGTCTTTTGGTTGACGTATTGATCTACCAACCTCAAACTTGGATGATTAAACCTTTAATATTTAAAAATAACATTAATAACAAAATAGTAAAGATGGAAAAGTAATGGTAGAGGAATGGCGCAAGTTAGAGCTCTGAGGTGCTAAGGATTGTAATGAAGTGAGGCTAACAACGAGGCAATGGCATTCAAATATTATTATACCATTAATACAATATTAACAACAATAATGAATGATTACAAAGAAGTAACCGTTGGTTAGCCGTGAGCGATGCCGCGCCGCGTCTGGCCGCGGCTGCTGAAGGAAACGGTATGCTGAGGGCAGAGAAAGGAGACTGCCGCGGAGAGGGAGAGTATGCTGGGGCGGAGAGGGCTACAGACTAGCCGTATTTCGGCTGAGCTAAGATTTCAGCATTATAGCGATGAGGTGCATTTTAGTGGATCGATGAGGGCAGTAAATTACATGAGCGTTGACGGTGCTATGGGCAGTGAATGATGACTCATCTACGGTACAGTCAGGCGGTTGGTCGTTAATAACGCTATGTTAGCAACGTGAACTTTGAGCCTCGATGGGTGCCACCATTGCCTAAGAGTCAAGGGCCAGTATGACAATGGATGAAACTGATAAGCCTATAGCGGCTTAACAGAATACATAACATAAGTTGGCCATTCAGCAGCATTGTACGCATGGAGTACATTGTGGGAGGAATGGTACAGACCGATGGCGTTGCAAACAGAACGCATTTGGAAACACCTGTCACTACTGACATCGCACCGTAGACAAGTTAAGAAACAAGATACAATAATCTGCTAATTACTGAATGTGAATGTGTGAATGAATGTGAGTGA
The DNA here is from genome assembly GCA_900624975.1 of Angiostrongylus costaricensis. Taxonomy (NCBI): domain Eukaryota; kingdom Metazoa; phylum Nematoda; class Chromadorea; order Rhabditida; family Metastrongylidae; genus Angiostrongylus; species Angiostrongylus costaricensis. The sequence continues at coordinate 178,518 of UYYA01003817.1, read as the reverse complement.
ATGTGAATGTGAATGTGAATGTGAATGAGAATGAGCTGGGGTGATTGAGAATGACTAGGAATGATGTTGTGAGGAGCGGTTTATTCGCGCTACCGATCGAGGGTAAGGTGAATGATGGCATGTCTCCGTCGTCGAAGGCACCTAGCTTATATCGGCTACGGGAGAAGCGTGCATATTCAACCGCGGCTAACCTGGATTGTTGATCCTGGACCGCAGTAGACTGTACCTAACTGACTGAAATATCAAACGTCATTAACTTCGTTGTTTCACAAGGGAGTAGTAAACTGTTCCACTGTTACGCCTCCTTCGGATAAGCCATTGTTGGTGTGCTACTGAAGTCAAACCTTAATCGCTATTGTGCCTGAAACTCTGAACAGAATTGACCGAGTAGATTATAAAATTTACATTGCGGTGTTTGATGTGCGACTTCGAGGCGGCCATATGTGGACATCCAATACTATTGTTTAGAAAGATAGAGAACTTTTCCAGAGAGGAGTTCTCTGTACTTGGCTTTCGATACAATTTCGTAATGTAGCCGTTTTCTGATAGGTTAATTTGCACGTTCAGAAATGGAAGCCAGTTTTCTTTTGGTTTCTCTCGGGTGAATTTAATATACTCTGACTGTTCGTTCAACAACTCGAAAAATCTGTCAATTTCTTTTTGTGTTGAACAAATGACCAAGCAGTCATCTATATATCTACAGTAGAGTTACGGACCGAGGTCAATTACTGGCGCTTCCACCTTAGACATGAATGCAATGGCAAGGCTTGGTGCCAGTCGTTGTCCCATTGCCAGCCGTCTCATTGGTGCGTAATACCTCCCGGTCCATCTGAAGATTGAGCAGTTTAGGCATTCCTTTAACAGTGTCATCAACTGCTGAATCGAGAAGCCGTACATGTTTATTGCTCTTTCGTGTTGTATAAGGAGCTCGCGGATGGCTTGCATAGCGGAGCCATTCGACACGTTCGTATAGAGGGCAGTGACGTAGAAAGACTCCACCACGTACGCGATGTTGGGTGGCGCGTTACGTAGACGATCCAGGAGCATTTGGGTGTTCGTTAGATGAGCTGGAATGTACTTCAACAACTGAGTATGTATTAGGGTTATTAACCACGTTCTTCTATCCCTTGGCCCGTCCACGCAGCTAATGATAGGTTTAACCTTAAATAACGATGGATCGGTAGGATAGGCACGAGTTCTTCGCTGGATACTAACTTACGGGTTTTGATAAGTAAGTACAGGACGGGACATGTTGGTAAGTCAATTTTGAGATGAGAGATAACTGATGGTTTTAACCCAGCCACTCTTGCCACTTTAACCCATTCGCTGTTTAACTTTCGGTATTGATTCCAGGATCAACTTTCTATTAACCTCGGCATTGAAATATGAATGCGTCGTTTTCTTGTTCAGCAATCGCGAGGTTTCTAAACAGGATACATTTACTTCCATAGAAATACAATACAACGCTAGCTGACGTCTCGGCAGTATCGCCTTCTTCAGAGCCTGGAAGGGTATACTGATATACAATCTACTAGGCCAAATGCTTCAATGACACTTACAAAAAGACGAAGAACTCTCCGGTAATTACATAATCAACAACTTCTTGAAAAAACCCACCGCTTTTTCGTGACTTCCAATGAGGAAGTTTAGAACATCTGAAAACCTCGCGACTGCTGAACAAGAAAACGACACTTTCGGTATTGACTTTTAAATTCCTTCTCAGAAGATGGACGATAAAGAGAATCATCTTCAAGGTGCTTTTCCGTTATCTCAGCGTCTAACTGATGGGGAATTACAACGAACTCCACCGTTATCACTAAGCGTTAGTCTTATGTTTTCCGACTTTATCACCTCTCGTACCTCTTACATACCACATTTTTGCACTTCAGTGAGGTTGGAGCAGTGTTTCTTGGAGCGGTAGTGATTAAGGACTTTGGAAATTTCATTCGTGAACGTCCGAAATAAAAGGATAGAGGATAAAGCTCTCGGTGTTGATCAATCCCTTAGGGATGCGCCATGCATTCGACTTCATTAAGTTCATTAAGATATTTGCAATAGTCTGGACCGCAGGTGTCTTCGATGGTCAACGAACGCGTTATTGTCCTTAGCGGGGAGCAGCGCACTTCACCACTACACCATCCGGGTCCTTCGCTTTGCATGTATCTCAGCTAGTTCTATCGATCAGTTTCCTCAGCAATCATGCGTCGGCGGGATTGGTCTGGGAAGCCCAAATCGGCAGTGAACCCAGTTAAGCTGAGGCTATAGTTATAATTGTAATCTTAACCTTTTTATTTACTGCCTATTTTTAACGGCAAGGTATTATAGTATAGATAGAATAGGAACCTACTGAACCACATCTTCATTTTGCAAACACCTCCCTCCACCCCCCTCCTCCCACAACCCTTGCCTCTACTCCTCCCCCTCGCTCACCTCTGTGCTCGGAGTAGTTCACGGTCAGTAAGGGAACAACCGTTATATCAGCCATAATACATGCTCGGTTCTGTTCTACTAGTACTCTCTTTTCGTTATCAAAAAATGGGCGTTAGTGAAGCAGATGTCTGTCTTTCAATGACTAAAACACAATTTTTAAGCGCGATGGTAAATAATGAGTACTTGCAGGCTACATGTTCGCTGTACTCGCTTCTCTTCATGTCGTTTGTCTACTTTGCGAGCTGTACATCGATACACATCATTTGCGGCAATCTCCATCAACCCCATTTCTATTTTCCGTCGATTCCAGGGTCTTTTAAGGTTTCATGCGCTAATGCTTCCAACACACATTCATCTATTTGTTCGCGATGATGGGTCAGTCTACCGTGTTCTTTATGATCTCTCTTGACTTCCTCTTTGCGGTTACCATTCCGCTCACGTGAGTTTTTTATGCTTTCTGCAAACATTACTTATTTAAAGGCAACACTTACTGTAAACGTATTGCACACTGCTTGATAACGAAGCTGCACCATAAGCACCGTACCAGTTTGATGGTGCACATAGTAAGAGGGCTTCACTCACCGATGTTCAGAAATATCACCAACCATGATGCGCTTTCAGTGCGAGCGAGACACTCTTCTTATTGACTTGCTAACTCCAGTGATTGGAAATAGTTATCAGACATTATGCTAATACCGTGTCACAACTGTACCCAATAATGAAGTTATATCTGATTCAAATAATGGAAACTACTTAGGATATTATCTCTTAAGATTTTCTGTAAAGTCGACATCAAGGACGTGCGCACTAAGAAGTTACGAAGAACGTTACGATTTTTCCAAAGGGGGTTCAAGTAATATCACATGTGTGCTGACGGTCGCAAACCCACTTGTTGCTATTCTACCTTCCCGCCGTACGTCAAACCGTACCCGTCCTTCTAAACATATTTTAATTGGTTAAAATAGCTTAGCTTATTATGTCATGCTATTCGAACAATGGCTACATGATTACCTTGCACGGCACAGGCAAGGCTACAGCACCCCATTTTCAGGCATCGCATGTTCACAAATTTACCATATGCGTTCTCCATGTGGCTTCCACGGTTTATATTCGCTCTTATAATAGTAGTTTCTTGTTCGGCCTTTATGAACGACGATCATATCGAATCTTGCACACCTATCCAAGGTAAGCGGCTTAAGACTTTTTGTAACCTATCGATTCAGCATTTGCAGCATTTCCACGTAATATGGAATTAGTGTCCTGCGTGGTCAACATGATGAATATGGCTCCTCTTCTCCCCCTACTTTTGGTTATCATTGTTGTCAAACAAAGTAAAAGAGGTACAATTTATATTGTCTAACGTCTCGGATGATATCGTTTATACCCACAATGATGCTGAGACATTTGCAAAACCCCAGACCGCAGGTGTCTTGTAGGTATATTTCACATTATACCCTGCCATAAAAGTAACAGGCAGTAAATTAAAAGGCTGATCAATATGTATTCTTTTTTGATGAGCTTACACGAGGTTGATAAATATATTTATTTTCGGCGACACTGACGGGGCATCTCCGAGTGAGTATGCTTTCTTCGAAGAGCTGGCCCGCTGAGGAAGACCTGACTCGGCACGGAGGCGAAGCCGCCTCATCGAGACGAATAACAAGCGTAAACCATCGACTCGGATCATCGACTCTGATGAAAGCTAAGACATCGAAACGTTAGCCGCAAATAAATATAATTGTGAACCTCGTGTAAGCTCATCAAAGAAAGAGTGCATAATGATTTGTCACAAAGAAGTTAAAGAGGAGTCAGTTTAGAAATATTACTCGCTTGATACAGCGGTAAATCATCGCAAACTGATTGTATAAGCCAGATATGCATTCAGTCAATGGTTGGGTGCCTAGTGAGGTTGAATTCTTGGCAAACATCTCAGGGATTCATCAAACCACTCTCCTTTGTCGTTTAAACATTTTGGCTTCAAGACAATTTTGTGCTCGCTAATTGCGGGCTTAAAATCATCGTACGAGTTTCCTTCGGCAATATTTCCAGTTGATAAGTAGCACATTTTCTTGGATCAGTGGATGTCCCTCCTCTGAGAAAAAGTAGCTAACAATGCATTTTGTCAAAGCACACTTTCATATCGTTAGCTCTGTGGGACCCTAGCAATGTAGTACTCTAATAACTTCATTGATAACCTAGCCTTATTCTAAAATTAATAGGTATTTATATAATTTCTGCAAACAAACGAAGATTATCAACCGTCGTCTTTGAACTAAAACTGGCTTATGTAAATTTGCTACAATTGCAGATTTATTAGTACGATCTTTATCATACAGTCATCATCGAGCGTCTAACGAGGAAGCGAAGGTACGCTCTGAGCTTTTATTTCATTTGGTGCTCGTTGAATGTAAGGGCGAACTACGTATCGGACATGAAGAGCTCTTCTGTGCACTTAGCACTTGCCACAAAAGCTGTCAGCGTGAAGAAAACGCAGAAATGTCTCGTCTGTCGTACTGAACATTGAAGGTCGAAGCTTAAGAATAGCATTTTGCCATAAGTTATTGTGATAACATCTTCCGGGTGGTTCGAGGGTGACGAAATATGCATCCATCTGTGCCTTTCAACACTGTTTTTACAGAAACAAAAACAGTCTTATTACTACAAGATTCACTTGTGTATATATCGCGCTGTGCAACATTCAATTTAAACTATGCACTTTACTTGTATACTTGGGTGGCCCGTTCTCAATGGTTGTGCGGGCTCCAGCATATTCTCCATTCTTTGGAGCTTTGCTGATTTAGCCATTGTGTTTGCTTGGAGTCCCGAGGCCAGTCTGGCCAAAGTCTGCCCCAACTTCCTATGGTGGGTCAGTGTTGACCCAGTCTCTATAATATTGTTTCCTAAAGTGGATACACGAGTGGTAAACTATTTAGCAAGTTATGTACGGCATTTGTAATCTAAGTGCGTTAATATCGTGTTATGACATCAAGAATATCCTGAACTTTCTTGCTCACTGATACGGCTTTCTTCAAAGTAATGAGAAGTGAGCGGTGTGGAAGAATTTCTGTTTCAAATCTGAAGGAAGCACACTTGCACTAATCAACAAGATTGTTCACACATACTGATTTCCATACGTTCACCAAATACTTGACCAGGCAGAAAAAATGCAGTGCGTAGAGCTGCCATGTGGACCGTTGTACCGACAAACAGCTATATTTTTTCGCCAACCTTCAATAACCTGCAATCTTTACGAGTTAAAGGGAAGAATTGCGCCATCAGCCGTTGGTATCATTATAATTTCCCTCTCATCATTTCCTTTCAACATTATCGTACTGTCCACCATCCTCTTTTCGCGTTCAGTTAGATGATATACTTCGAAATACCTTCTGTTTTTAAGATCTTCTTTTATCCCCTGTTTTTTTCTGCTTTAGTCGTTCGGACATGAATTGGCGTTTGCCTGTAGCTCGGGTGATTCAATGTTGATGTTAACTATAGTCTTAACTCTTTTATTTACTGCCTTTTTCTTCTTAATGGCAGGGTATGTTGTGAAATATAACTCGTATGAAGTGCTGAGATATTTGCAAAACTCCGGACCACAGGTGTATGCAGTGGGGAACGATCACGCGCTGTTGTCCTTATCGGGGAGCAGCGCACTTCACCACTACACCATCCGGGTCCTTCGCTTTGCATGTATCTCAGCTCAGCCTGTGGTCCGGAGTTTTGTAAATATCTCAGCACTTCATACGAGTTATATTTCACAACATACCCTGCCATTAAGAAGAAAAAGGCAGTAAATAAAAGAGTTAAGATTGTGATTATAACGAGGCCTCAGCTTAACTGGGTTCAATGCCGATATTGGCTCCCCAGATCAATCCCGTTGACGGGTGATTGCTGATGGCAAAAAGATCGATAGAACTAGCTGAGATACATGCAAAGCGAAGGACCCGGTTGGTGTAGTGGTGAAGTGCGCTGCTCCCCGGTAAGGACAACAGCGCGTGATCGTTCCCCACTGCATACACCTGTGGTCCGGAGTTTTGCAAATATCTCAGCACTTCATACGAGTTAACCATAGTGTTTCTGGGGCGAGACGTCCTTTCGAACTCTTAGCTTTCACAGCGCTAACGTGAAATTGTTCAACGAGCCGATCGTTTTCCCAGTCGATGCTATCAACAGCGGCATATTCCCAACAGCTGACTAATGAATTAGATAAATCTAAGTTTACGGCAGTTTTAAAACTTTTTTTATAGATGTTTTTTTATTCTTTCCATGAAAAGTGATCTTTTGCACGGAGAAGGCGATGGTCTGATCCTGTGCAGGAGCTTGGGAGAACAACGACATTAATTAGGCAAAATCTTCCATTTACTATAATGTAGCCTCTTTTGTCACTGTGCGCTCCACTGGGAGGTTCCCACTTCTTTCTAGCGCTGGCACTTGTGGAATTGCGAGTTACCATGAATGATTTTGATCGCCGTGATGAAACTAGACAGCCACTGACACTGCTCGTTCCATTCTAATCCCTCACTCCCAATGTGACGTTGTTCAGACGTTTTGTTTCAGCGTAGACATCTCCATTAGTGATTTGGAAAAACGTATTCCCTTCTCTGTAGGGCTTTTTGTACGGTGTTTTTCTAAATACAATAGAATACCTCTGTACGGCGAAATAATCGGCAGGAAAGAAGTGAGTCGAGCATGACTTACCTCGGCCACTTTGCTAGAAATGAATCGTATAGGACTCACTTTTGCATCAGTCGGGTAAAAATATTTTATATTTGATTCGAACTCTTGGTGAAGATGTGTGCTCAAAATTTTTTCACTTCCGTATCCAGGAAATGCTACCAGACCATCCCATGTCGTCTTCATTGGCGGCCGCTGATAATTTTGGACTTACGTGAACATTGCAATCGTGGCATGAATTTAATTCAAACGGAAGTGTGAAATGGCGCAGCGTGGACGACTTTACCCTGAAACTTTCTTTCCACAAGGAAGAATAAGATCCGTTTCCTTTGTAGAAGACAAAACAGAACGATGCGGGGTGATAATAATCTTGTCTTATCTCTTTAAAATCTGATAGATTACAACAGTTCAGTTTAAGTTGATGGGTGCGTTCGCTATGCTTACAGGAGTGTTCGTTCATCTCAAAATATTAAAATATTCCACACTAAAATAACAAACAAATATTTAAATTAATGTGAACAATACAAAAATCGATATCGCTACTATACTTTAAAAATGTTATAACACTTGAAGTAATCCTAGGAATCATGCCATTTTTAGCATATCTCAGTTCCATCGAGCAGCGACATCTAGCTCAGATCATCCCAAATCCGGTTATTTTCTAATTCGAAGAGTAAGGCCTGAAAAGTGCGGGCGTGTACACGTGGACGTTCCAAGTACCAAAGGGTCCTGGATAAGTTCTAACGATATAGATTCAGTAGCAAATAGGCAAATTCTTCTTCACTTTTTCATGAATCCGTGCTGTTTTACTCAGCGGGTTATCACGCGTAGAAAAAGGGTTAGGTATTGATAGTCCTATAGGCGCATCATCCGTGCAAAAGTGCATTTCTTGTAGGTGCTCCTTGTTCTGCCTACCTACTGTCAGTATTACTTCGTCACCTACATCCGTTCTGTTCGCCACGGAGAGATTGATTTGGGAATCACAAACCTTTACTGCTTTATATCAGTACAGAAAAGTGTTTCGAACCGTTTAAGCTTTCAATGTGCAATGGCAGCTTTTCTCGTCGTTAACATCATTTCATCTTAGCTCATCTGCTACTTACTGGCAAAGCCAAAGAGATATCAGCTATTAATTGGTCATCCGACGACGTGACCTTTATAAGAGTAATCCATGAAGAGCGTTAATTCAATGTGCAGTCGTTATAATGAATAATGGGATGGTATTGAGTGAGTAAGCATAGAATATACTAACACAGACACTACGCATGTTACAGAATACCTCCGAATGGAGGCAGCGACACCAATTTACGGTGGACTACATTGTTTATTTTTATTATTTTGCACCATAACACATCACATATTGCGCGAATTTTAGCGCCTCTTACCTTCTACTCGTCTCCTCGCATCCATCATCCCCAAATGTCTTCGGACTCTTCGCGTGTAGATTCGGTTGGAGGACATGGAGCGAATAGACACAAACATCCTACTCGAAGGACAGAACGCATCTATTCCTCCAGGATGTTTTCAGAAATTCAAGGGTAATTGACGTATCAGCGGATTTCGAATTCCTCAGCGCATAGAAAGTTCAAGTTGAAAGGAATATGCTAAGCAATGATTTCGATTACATTGAAAACAAAATAGCTTTTTCGCGCGTTCGTCAGTTTGAATATGCCTTCCTCTGACTATGTCAAGTGGAGGCCAGCCGCACGTGATTCACATAAAATACAATGTGCGTCTAAACTTAAAATATCAGTCTTAAATACAGTGTGAGATCACGCCTGACTACGAGGCATAGTCACGAGTCCTGAAGTTGAATTTATCCAGAATGCCTCAAGAGCTTCGCGCTCTGGTGCTCTCGATACTTGCTTGAGGATGATATCCTCTACTTCAAAACCTTCCCCGCTTTTTTTGTACTGTGTGCGCCAAGTGGAATATTTGGCTTCACTCTAAGCTCACCGCCTAGATGTTGTTTCATACGGAAGCAAGATGGTCCACCCGATTCGCCATTGTATTTGCCTCCGCAGGCTTTTCAAGAAATCGGATAAACTACATTCGAATTCATGCAATCACCATCTCTACCATTAGGGCAATTTATAAAAATTTGCATTGCACATAGACTGTCATATAGGCGGTTGCTAAGAAGCTGGCGTCAAAGAGTGCTCGGTGGTGGTTCAATTACTCTTACCGAATTCTTTAGACTGGTACTTTGTAAGAAACGCTTTATTTCTGCATTTTATCGTTCTGAATGGAGGAAAGAATGAACAGGATCTTATAATCGCTAGAGATATCTTTCCCGCCACGCGCTTTTACTTCACCTATCCGGAAATGCTACAGTTTAGCTATTGGAGATCGCTGTTTGCCAAGCTCGTTTCCGGGATTCTATCTTCAACTCTTTCTGTGCACACGCTGCTGGTTGTTCGAAACGTGTTTTTTCACTGGCACCATTTTTGCGTGTTTTGGATGAGAGGAGAGGTAATGAACCAGTATGTTCTTTTGCTATTTGGCTTTCGGTACCATTTCGTAATATAGCCGTTTTTGGATAGGTTAATTTGAACGTTCAGAAATGGGAGTTAGTTTTCGTTCTTTTATAATGCTGAGATATTTTCAAAACTCCGGACCGCAGGTGTCTGCGGTGGGGAGCGACCGCACTATTGTCCTTTCCGGGGAGTTACGCGTTCACTACCACACCATGCGGGTCCTTCGTTTCGCCTGTCTTTCAGCTAGTTCTATCGATTTCTGCCATCACAAATACAATAGCGCGTTCGTTCCCCACCGCAAACACCTGCCGGTCTAGAGTTTTGCAAATATCTCAGCACTGTAATAGTTATATATCGCAAAATACCTCGCCGTTAAAAAGAATAGGCAGTAAATAAAAAGGTTAAGATTGTGATTATAACTACAGTCTCAGCTTAACTGGGTTCAATGCCGATTTGGTCTCCCTAGATCAATCCCATTGACGGGTGAATGCTCAGCTCATAGCAAAAGATCGATAGAACTAGCTGAGGGACAGGTGAAACGAAGGACCTGCATGGTGTGGTAGTGAACGCGTTACTCCCCGGGAAGGACAATAGCGCGTTCGTTCCCCATCGCAAACACTTACCAGTCCGGAGTTTTGTAAATATCCCAGCACTATAATAGTTATATCTCGCAAAGTACCCACCCGTTAAAAAAAAACAGGCACTAAATAAAAAGGTTAAAATTCTTCTTTTCGTCGAAACAAAGACCATGTTTGGTACATTACGGAATCTGTGCAATGTCGGATTCACTGGTCGTAGCAAATATTCTCCGATTACGCCGTGGAAAATCTCTCCTGAAATGTCCTGGCTCGCATTCATAGTACTGAAGGAAATCAAGCACTCGCCGAAATTTTGCAAAACTATATATACTAAATGCAACCATAGGTATCCTCCCAACGGTTTACCGCCTTATCGTGGCTGGGAGATGTTCCTGAGTGTCGGACTGCGATGTACAGCTGAGGGTTCGTCTCCTGGCAGGGTCTCCCAAGTTAAGAAGGAATCCGGTGTTTTCGCTAGGAAGCCTAGCTAAGAGTAAACCAATACCAATATCAGCCACCGTCTTGGCATCAAAGTCGCATGGTGGTAAATCTCCCTCTTATCTACCAGGGCTGCGACTGCCCGTGGTGTTGAAGACCTGGGGTAGACTTTCGCCAGGCTGACCTCGGCATTCCAGGGAACCACAATGGAGTAACCAGCGAATCTCCAAAAAGTGGTGATTATGCTGGGGCCCGCACAACTTGTGTGGGCAGACCGTTCAAGTATCAAGTATCAAGTGACCATAAGTATGGTAAGTATTCCCCAAAAAATAGTTGCTATTTCTTTTGGTCAATAGAAGTCTTCGAGATTCATTAAATCAAGGGTTTCAGATTATCACCGTTTTAGCATAGCGAACTAAAGGTGCGCCAACTATGCAAAGGTGCTCCAGCCACGTCATCCTGACCCAGGCGCCTACGGTAGACGCGTAGCAGTGGCGATCGCTATCTACTTGCTCGACAAATAACATCCTTCAGCTCCTTCCCGCTCGGTAAAGTGGATGATACACTTACAACATCGCCCTTAATTTGCCATCTTCGTCGATTGATAGCATCGCTGTTGATTGCAACGCCATCTTATTGTCATAAGTTGCACTCCTAGAACTTGCGGTCAAAACATTGCACCTTTAAAGTCGTCGGTATTCACAGTATCTTAATTGGACTCACACTGCATTGTCAGTATGACACGGCATGTCCATGGGCATTCTGCTTTACCCGCCACTTGTGGTCACGCAACCATCCTTACACCTATATCGTACACGCTCTAGCGTATAAGGCCGGTGCTCGACAAATCATATTGTTGCTCAATGACGCTGCTGGCCCATGTCACATACCATATAATCATCCATGGTTACACCCTCCAGTGGGAATTTCTCTGAGCAGATATAACGTCATCGCACATCGCGTCGTCTGGCCGTACCCGCAGCAGATTATCGACATCACCGTTTAATTAGCACTTTATTGATGATTTTTGATCGTGTCGTAGCACATCAGCCTACGTACATGCTTATTACTTATCTCGTCGTTCTACTACTACTCATATAGTTTATTATTCCTATTTAACCATGATTTTGTAAGACCTCACCGCGCTGGCCCCGCTCAGACATACTTTGTTCATGCACAGCGCACCATGCTCACACTCTGGCAATCTGCGTCTGGGGCACTATCTCGCCGTTGCCGTACCCGCCACTGTTGGTGTGGGCAGAAATCGCCCATGGCTAACTACTCGTGTACTGTTATATCTTTGCTGTTGCTATATTATCGCTCTATTAGCGTTGTATTTAGGCACGTACATGTTTGATTACACGAGATTGAGGCTATTCGTGGAAGGCTTGCCACATAAGGAACCGTATGGCAGACGAATGCAACTCATCGCTTCAACGCTCAAACGAATCAAGTCTATACAACTCAAGTGTCAACGTAGACATTTATCGCTCAACCCATCGCAATTTTTTGATGCACTGGCCTAATGAGCGCAATAGGAACAGCGAGATAGGCGCAAAACATAGGACCTCTGTTAGGTTTCGAACCTATGATTACCCTTACCGGGTGCTCATCTGCAGTCCACCAGACGAACGAACGACTCTGTTTTACCCTTCTCTTAGTCATGTTCAAACAAACAAAAAAGATCATCTGCCGATGTGATGAATAACAGGTGAACTCAACGCAAGGAACTCGCAGGTCCAAAACCAAATGAGGTTCCGAGTTGTGCTCATGTACTAGCATTCCTATGGTTTTCTTTCACATTGTACATGCCTTTAAAATTATTAGGTGGTAAAAAGAGTTAGGAACATTATTTACATTGAATAGTAGATTGAACACGAAAAAATTTGGAATTCGTATTTTTTTCGTCTCTCATTGCAGGAACAATGGCATTGGTTAACGAAACAGTATATGGTAAACTTGATAATAAAAAAACGTTAAGAGCGTCTCCTTTGTAGATTGCTCAGTAGCGTCGCGCGTCATTTTCGTGAATTTTATAATCGGGACCTTAATAAAGAATCATGATAATGGGGCGCACGCTGTTCAAAACGAATGGCCTTGCCCAACCAGAAAAATGAGGCTGTTATTTTAAATCTTCTTGCTATCTTTTAAATTAAATGTTCCGAGATTTCAATGATGCTGAGATATTTGCAAAACTCCGGACCACAGGTGTCTGCGGTAGGGAACGAACGCGCTATTGTCCTTTCCGGGGAATAACGCGTTCACCGCCGCACCATGCAGGTTCTTCGTTTCGCCCGTCTTTCTGTAAGTAAAACGGTTAAGATTTTGTTTATAACTACTGCCTCAGCTTAACTGGGTTCATTGACGATTTTGGCTTCCTAGATCAATCCCGTTGACGGGTAATTGCTGACGGCAGAGATCGATAAAACTATCTGAGAGACAGGCGAAACGAACGACCCACATGGTGTGGTGGTGAGCGCGTTACTACCCAGAAAGGACAATAGTGAGGTCGTTCCCCACCGCAGACACCTGCGGTCCGGAGTTTTGCAAATATCTCAGCATTGTTGAAGCTTTAGTTATAATCGCAAATTACCTTGTCGTTAAAAAGAGTAGCCAGCAAATAAAACGGCTAAGATTGTTCCGAGATTTTTCGAAATATACACGGAACGTATTCATTGAACCAATTTCCAGCAAAATCAACTGTTTCCCACGCACTCGACTGGAGGATTTGATCAAATTGAGGAAAAGTACGAAGGAAATATTGATAGAGAGAGTTCAGAGAGAATTTCTTTTCTTTTAAGCTCAAAATCACGATTGCTTTTCCTTCGCATTCAAGCATTTACCCGCTATCCTTGACCACTAGACGTACCCTCTCTTCTAACCAGCTAAAATTTTCTTCAGGCAGGGCTGTGAAGTAAACACTGAAATTTAGGTAATGGAAACCGGTAATACTGTGATATAGAACCCTATGCAACAAATTACACGGATTATCCGTCCGCACAATCATCTGCATCACAAATTGTCCCATTGCCCCTCGAGTGATTCGGCCGGGTGTCAGTAAGCCTATTTCTTCCTGTTGCGTTGAAGTGGATTCTTCTCGCTCTACGAAATCGCCTAGCAAATGATCTTGGTCGTATGTTCAATCTAGAAAGCAGCTCACCCTGCTCGTTCTGTCTAATATGTAGGTTCCACCTCGAATCTCTTTGGATGTTCTTCTGGGTCCTATATTAGCATTAAAATCTCGACGACACAAATTATGATGTAACTCAATTGCATAGAGCAAAAGGACATAATATGAAGATTGGAATGATTTATCAGCGTGAAGCATTAGAAGATAGAAGTCGATTGTTTACACTTATTCGTTCGCCCGACCTGAGACTTTTTATCGCATTGTGTCGCGCCCAGTGTAGCACCGCGCGAGTGGTGCAAGCTCACTCGGCAGTGCTTTTCATGTAATACGGTTAATGCTCTACTAACATAGAATGTGTTTTGTTTATCCGCTTGTTGAAGCTCGTCGACTAGTAAACCTAGAGTACAACTATTAGCACTTAACTATTCTTTTGCTGAAAACAATTCTAACTGATGTGCATTGAACAAACACCGCTGCAGTGTTCATTTACTTTGTCGCACTAATAAAGGGTCAGGTACGGCAAAGTTCATACGTGTTCACCACAGTCATTCCTTTATGCGTCTACGGGAATGTTGTGCGAATTATCACACATTGGCTGGTTTGCACTATAGCCACAACTGAACCAGGCTTATAGCATTCCCTTCCTCGTATGAACTCTGACTAACGTTTTTGAGTGATTTTTGTCCATAGCTGGAAAAAAGTTACTGACTCCGCGCAATGCAAGCTTCACTAAGCTTCTTTTCTCAAAGAAGTAGTACTTGGACGCATCAAGCTCCGTTTCCATAAGAAGAAAACCTCTGGAAGACGGCATTCACCAACACATGCCTTTTGCCTAAAATTGATTTTGGAAGCCGACGTCTGAACTAAAACCATTCCTTGACCTTTTCTTCGGTAAACTCCGAAAGTTGGGTAATCATACTAGGAATGAAATGGGTAGTCCCACACACAGCGAAATAACTTTGAAGAAGGCGAAATCTCTGGAACGTCGGCTACTACATCACGCTTGTAACAACAACTGGTACCAGCCTCGCATCAACTCAATAGTGGCTCAGTTCATAAAAAAATAAAGCTTTCGCCATCTATGAGTTTTTTATGGATACGCTATGCATTTGATCTCATTAAATGTCGCTTGGAGGTAGTTGAATGCACATCTGGACTTGACAATGAATGGCGATGGCCTACGGATTTGTCGAGCCTGTGCTGCTATTGTCCCAGACAAGTCTGGTACCAATTTGCACCCCAGAGGGATGGAAGGCTTGGCGGGCTAGGAACGCGGGAATCCATTGTGTTTTGTAAGGCACTTCCGACCACTGCACGCTCTAGCTCACTTCATAAGGTGTACATGCATATATATAACGATGATAGTCGGAAAATTGGCATTAGACTTTTTTGGAACGACCTAACTGTTGGTCAACGTGGTAGCATTCTAGCAGACCATCTAGCCAATTGGCGCGATACTCGTGAAGAAGACGAAAAAAAGCGCGGCATTTGGTAAGCTTAGAAGCTTCGATTGTCCTTGCCGAGGACTAATGTGCTTTGCTTCAGATCAACGGACGATTTCGCACTGCCATTTCCTTAGCCATGCTTTTATTGTATAAAGAAAAACACTAACAAACAAGAAACATCATCGGCTCGTGTGGTGGAGAGCAAATGATCAACCGGTAATGGTGACCGTAGGCTGGAAGACCTTCGTGGTTGATGCATGCGAGGAAAAGAATCGTATGTGTGAAGTGCTGGGATCCGCACAGTAGATGTGAAGACGGGTCGCATAAAACAAAAGTGAAAAATATTACTAAGAGGAAATTTCCAATAGAGACACAAATATTTAAGGAGATAGTTTATCTCTCAGAACCATTGAGGATGTAGAGGAAAGAATAAATTACTATCACGAGACAATCACCATGAACAGCAATCTTCCAGTACAGAAGAGCACTACTCCAGTTAGGCCACCTCATTAGAACCCTGCTCCAGTGGATTCGACTCGATGCGATGGCGAATACATACATCAAAAAAAAGAAGAATTGTGAACAAGCGGCTCGAATCAATCCGGTTCTGAGGAAGGCGAAGGCGCTGAAACGTTAGCTTATTCGTGAATAAAGAATGATAACACCTCGCGTTTGCTCAACAAAAATACGAAGAATTAAACTAAGTAATATTTCGAAACCGACTTTCCTTGAACCTCGGTATCACTAATCAATATGTATTCTTTCTTTGATGAGCTTACACAAGGTTGATAATGGTGTTTATTTTCAGCTAACGTTTCAACGTCGTCTTTCTCAGAGCCGATGATCCGAGTCGATGGTCCTCGCTTGTTATTCGCCTCGACGTGGCAGCTTCGCTTTCGTGTCGAGTTAGGTATTCTTCAGTAAGCCATCTCCTCGAATGAGGCATCCTTACTCAGTGATGCCCTTTAATACACGATGCTGTTGGTCGATATAATGATAATGTCCGGTAATAACAACCTGTTTTTCTTCCGGAGGGCATCAAAGGGGCACTAGCACCATAAAAGGACATCACTGAGTAAGGATGCCTCATTCGAGGAGACGGCTCACTGAAGAAGACCTAACTCGATACGAAGGCGAAGCTGCCACGTCGAGACGAATAGCAACCGGGGACCATCGACTCGGATTACCGGCTCTGAGAAAGACGACGTTGAAACGTTAGCTGAAAATAAACATCATTATCAACCTCGTGTAAGCTCATCAAAGAAGGAATACATATTAAACTGTCTTTAACAGAATCAGATTTGCAAAGGCTAAAATGTATACGTAGTGGAGAATTGTTTAGGCCTTTCAATTTAAGCAAAATCAAAGCGATGAAAAGGACGAAGCTCTCGACGTTGACCAGTCTCTGAGAAGTGCGCCATGCGTTCGACTTCATTAAGTATCGTTGGAAGAGATTAAATGCATATCTGATCTACACAATGATACGCGGTAGTCTACCGACCCATCGAGCCAGTGCTGCTATCCTCCAAGACAAGTCTTGCAGCAATTTTCCAATCTTGGAGGGTTGGATGGCTTGGTGGGCTGGCGCGCGGGAAGCGATCCCAAGTGCCATGCAGGGAATCTCCGACCAATGCGCCACACGCGCCCGTAGAAACATTAATTGGAAGGAGAAACACCAGGAGATCAAACACTGCACTTAAGAGAAAAGAAATCCTCTCTGTAGTGCTGCAGGCAATAAGTTTGCTTTTTCTGCATACTGTGACCTGTATCACCTGTAGTCCCGTTGTTCGTCGAGTGACTCGAGCGGGCGCCAGTAAATCTTCCATTTTTCACCGTCGCGTGCAAAAGTATCCCGAGAGTAAGAGTGTTCTAGTCGCTCTAGGGACTCGTCAAGCATCATATTTTTCTTCAAGGCTCTTTGTGAAGAACTCTAACCGTCGGGTCGGTGGTCTTCCTGCAGTACGTTTGACATCCCGAGGAATCCAGTCACTAACGGTTCCTGTCCATCGGTTGTCGTTCATACGCATTACGTGTCCGGTCCCACCTTATCTTCGATTATTCGGCGTACAGAACGGCATCTTTGATTTTTGATCGTTGACGCAGATCGGAGCTGCGAATCCCATCCCTTACTTGTGTGGAACAGGATACTCCTAGCATCGTCCTTTTGACTGCGCGTTCGATAACGCTGAGTGACTTTTCATCCTGCTTACGCAGCGACCAGGTTTCTGACGCATAAGTTAAGGCAGAAAGTATCGTTGAGTCGAAAAGGTAGGCACGAAGTCTGGTGTTCCTTGTTCTTTTCACTACATCTTCCATGCTCTTGAAAGCTCACCAAGCCTCTCGTTTTCTTCTGCTCAGCTCTGGAGCTAAGTCGTTCATCTTATTGATTTGTC
The DNA here is from genome assembly GCA_900624975.1 of Angiostrongylus costaricensis. Classification (NCBI taxonomy): domain Eukaryota; kingdom Metazoa; phylum Nematoda; class Chromadorea; order Rhabditida; family Metastrongylidae; genus Angiostrongylus; species Angiostrongylus costaricensis. The sequence goes on along the minus strand of UYYA01003817.1, from coordinate 160,953 downwards.
GACCTAGATAGATATAACTGGAGCATTCGGAGATGTTGGCTTCATTGAGCGTGAATGGGGCATGCGAAACCAATCCGTTCTTCATAAACATCATTTTTGTGAGATTTAGTTAAAGACCAATCCTTCCACAGGCTTTATCAAAGTCGTCAAGCATACGTTTCGCTTGGCTAATGTTTCGTGTTATAAGGGCGATATCACCAGCAAAGCGAAGATGGTGTAACTGCCGACCATCGAATTTCACTCCCATATTACTCGATTCCAATGTTTGCATGACGTTCTGGTGGGTGGCGGTAAATAATTTTGTCAAAATGGTATCGCCTTGCCTAACTCCTCTTTTGATGTCAGTGTTAATATCATTGTAGAATGGTGATATATTGGTTGTGGAATTTTTCTACAGCTCACAAGGAATCTTTATGTACTGAGTAGGGGCTCCTTGACTATTAAGGGCTTCCAAGACTGCTTTTATCTCTACTGAATCAAAGGCCTTCTGTAAATCGATGATAGTGAGACAGAGCAATCTTTTGTACTCTCGCGATACTTCAGTGAGCCGTGTTACCGTTTGGATGTAGTCCATCGTACCAAATCCTCTTCGAAACCCTGCTTGCTCACATCTTGTCCGTCTCCTAGTGTTCTGTCAACCCTGTTTAGGATGACTCGAGTGAAAGTTTGTAGACGACAGAGAGCAAGCAGATTGGTGGATAGTCACCGATATCTTGTAAGGAACCCTTTTTGAACGAGAACACTGTCCCGCTGCTCTTCCACTGAGTAGGGACCTTGCATTCGGGCAGGTAACGTGTGAAGAGCCGAGCCAGTGTGTTTACGAGGACTGGCGAAAAGTTTCTCAGGTGTTGTGGTCTTATCCTGTCCGGACCTGCTGCTGTTCGATTGTTCACCGACGAAATGGCATATCGGATTTCGGAAGGGAGAAGCGGTAGTGCAACATATTTATCCTCCTTTATTGCATATGACGGAAGCAGCTATCGAAGAGGGCCGGTTAGAAATCGTGAATGATTTTCTCCGTTGCCCTTCTGGACGCTGTAACTGTTCCGTCTAGGCGCCAGAGAGCAGTCATTTTGGTCTTGAATCGGCGAAGCTTCGGTGGATTTTGCGAATGCTTTTCGCATCCTCTGCAGCTTCGACTCAACTACCTCGATTAATGCTGCTCTTCTCTCTTTAAAATCTTCTTTTTATCGCCTCTCTGCATTGCTTTGCAAGATCGGGTGTTAGTTCGCGGTTGCCTGCAGCTCACGTGATTCCACGCTGGCGTATCAGCTCGAATGTTTCTGGAGACAGAGGTCTCTTGGTGACTTTCGAACTCTCAACTTTCATTGCGCTAACATGAAGATGCTGAATGAGCCGGCCGTATTCTTTTTCGGTATTGTCGACAACGGCATCTTCCCAACAGCCGACTAATGAATTGAATAAATCCCAGTTTACGGTGGTTCTGGGACTTCGGTTTTGGAATTTAGCGGCTTTTTCTCTTTTCGGCGAAAAATAGAATCTTGCACGAAGAAGATGATGGTTTGATCCCGTGTGGAATTTTGGGACAACAATGACATCTGTTTGGCGAAATCTTCTATTTACTACGGTGTGGTCTATTTCGTTGTGGAAGTCTCCATTGGGAGACTCCCACGTTCAGCGCTGAGGATGAGGCATCTGGAATGGCGGGTTACCTTGGATTGTCTTAGTCGCCATGATAAACTCAGTTAGTCGCTCACCCTGCTCGTTCCATTCTAATCTGTGGTTACCAATGTGACGTTCTTCAGACGTTCTTCTTGGTCCAATCTTGTCGTTGAAATCTCAAATGATGTCTTTGAAGAATGTGTGGTCTTCTCTGTAGAACCTCTCCAAGTCGATATAGAACCCTTCGACTTCTTCTTCGTCATAGTTTGATGTCGGCGCTTAAACGACGAAGGTTGTCACAGCCGGAATTGATCCACATGTTTTTAATCGTAAGCATCCGATTTAGGTTATTTGCTGTTCGAATGAGTCGATATTCACGGATAAACTCGTGTTACCGAGAACGCCGTTGCCGTCGACTCCTACACTGCCGCAAGTTCCGAGAAACAATTTTTTTTCGCTGTCATAGGATGCGTTGAATGGGTGGTGTCGTCTCGCGTCGGCCAGGGCGATGACGTCGCACCTTGTCCTTCTTGCGTGCAAGAGCAAGTCTTCTACGGAGGACTCGGATGCAAATATACGTGCATTATAAGTACGGATCTTCATCACAGTTCTTGCTAATCCAGAAGGCTTCCATTGGCCCTGAGATTTTAGCAGCCTCTTCGTACTCGTCCTTCCCAACGGGATGAAATTGGAGGCTCTCTCAGGATCAGGGCAATGAGGCCCGTTTTTCTCTACTGTGTTTAGCATTTTTGATGCCCACGTATGGCTTGCTGGGCTCTGAAAATAGGGCTGGTTATACTCACGGATAGTTTGCCAGGCTCTACCAGAGTGAACATGAAGCTTATTTGTTGGAGGCGACTCTTAACCGCCTCCCACATACTTCCCTGTTACTTGATTGGAGGCTTTTGACCGAATTGACTCTTAGAATACAATCCGCATAAGCAATAACGCACCCACACACGCATGCATGAATAAGTCTAGCAAATACAGAAAGTATGTGCCAGATCAGCGCAGCAGAAACAGGGAGTCCATCTCCTAGATCCACCTGTGTCTCAAGGAACCAAAGGTAGCTTTTGGACCGCGATTAACCTCCTATCCGCCACTTGGGGACGCGCCACGTAGCCTCGCTATTAACCGGCTCGAGATCCCTCATATGAGAAAGATCCGTGGATGATCATGATCTCGGACCCCGATGCCTCAAAACGAGGGGTTGGGTCGAAACAAAATCCCGTTTATGTTGCCCTTCATTAGCGATGAAATAAATGTAACGATAAAGTGATGCATAAGAAGGGCAGATCTAGAGGAATCGGTAGTGATAGTGAAACATCACCGGATACTCTACGTCGTCAGTTAGTTCGTAACCGTCTATGTGAAACAACAAAGCGCGTAAATTGACCCCACGGCAATGTCGGTGATTGCATGCGTTCAGGTACGATATACCTGATCTCTTGTAAAATTGCGAAAACGAATATATTGGCGAAACGGGCAAACCTTTGTGTATCCGTATAAAAAAACACCTAGATAGCAAACGAAAACTAAGACGAAGTACCCCACTAGGGACGCATAGGATACAAAAGCATAGCGGAGAAGATTTTAATGTAAAAGTCGCTATCATCGCAGGGAAGACTGAAACACCAACGCTCAAATTTCTCGAAGCATTTTGGATAAATTCTAAGAATCTGGAAATCAATAGCAGGGAGGAATACTCTGAAATAACGTGTGATCTAGCCACGTATCTCAGAACTGATTTTTGATGTGGTGTGGTGCAGCAATGAAACATGTGCTACTCTAAGCGGCTGTTCTATCTTGGTGGAGGGCAGATGAAAACGGTGTATTTTTCGAGAAGCCGGTAATCGTGTAATTATTGTTCGGATCTTCATCTTTCTGTTTGCGTTGTTGAAATGCTTGACCTAGTAAATTACATATTAGTGTACCCTTCCAGGCTCTGAAGAAGGCGATACTGCCGAAACGTCAGCTACCGTTGTGTTTTATGCGTTATATTTGTAAGGAAGTAAACATGCGCTGAATAACAACCTCGCGTTTACTGTAAGAAAAGAAAACAGCAAATTTATAATCCAATCTCGAGGTTAATAGAAAGTCGATCTTGGGAACTGACAAATGCTTTATCTTTTTTTAATGAAGTGAGTCACTATTGAATTGATGCGAGGTTGGTATCAGTTGTTGTGACAGGCGTGATTTGGTAGCCGACATTTCGGCTACTTTTCCTTCTTGAAAGTTGTTTCATTGTGTGTGGGACTATCCATTTTATTCTTAGTATGATTACCCAACTTTCGGAGTTTACGGAAGAAAAGGGTCAAGGAATGGCTTTAGTTCTTTAGTTCAGACGTCGGTTTCCACAACCAATTTTAGTCAAAGGCATGTCTCGGTGCAAGCAGTTTTCGAAAGGTTTTCATCCTGTGAAAACGAAGCCTAATGCGTTGAAGTATTATTTATTTTGGGACAAGAAGCTTAGTGAGGCTTCCATTGCAAGTGACGAATAACTTTTTTACAGTCGTGGGCAAAAACTACTTAAAAATGTTGATCAAAGCTCATAGAAAGAAGGAAACGCTATAATCGTGGTTCATTTGTGGTTATAGTGAAAACTAGACAAGGTGTGATGGTTCGCATAGCAGTGCCATAGACGCACAAAGCTTGCGAATGTCTGTGGTGAACACATGTAACGAAGTGGTTAGCGGCGAAGTGTAGCGGTTCAGATTGATTTAGAATATTAGCAAAGGTTACATTGCGGTGTTTGATGTGCGAGTGCGAGGAGGCTATATTTGGACTTCAAATACTATTATTTAGATAGATAGAGAACTTTTCAAGGGAGAAGTTCTCTATACACCCGCCCGGATTATTTAGGGGGCCGAGACGAAGTTTTGTTAGCTATTTTGATTGAATTTGAACCTAAGGTTTTTGCATTACGCAAAGGCTTAAGAGGATTCTGAAACACATAACGCTAAAGACGTGAATAAAAGAAGCGTCGTGTAATGAGTGATCTACGACATCTACCTTAATAATTGGTCGATCTTATCGACAACACATATGAACGTCGTCGTGTCTAACCCTTCATTAATGCGACAAAGTAAATGAACGTAACTCAAAAGACCGACTTGCTATAAACCTAGCCATACAGAGTTGATATGTTTATTTATATGATCTTATAAACTGATCTTCTTCAGCTGCTGCGAGGTTGGTACAGGTCTTCGTTGTCGTTGTCGCTGTTGTTGTCGTTGCTGTTTGTGTTGTTGGTCGATGCCTGATGCTTCGACGATTTCGCCTTCCTCAGAACCTGGACGTATTTTATATTAAAATACTTTAGCAGTTCGGTGGAAAAAAGGTATTAATGAAGACCAAACTTTTAAATAGACGCCGTATTGAACAGAAAGGCAACTCACCGTGATGTTACGTGCGGGACTGGCCACGCGTTGTTTTCGTGGAGTCGCGAGCAAGGCACACCCCGGGGTCGAAATATCATTTTGAAACAGGGCGCCAGGTCACGTGTGATAGTGAGGCATTCGCTTTTCCGGTTCATCTTTCGATTTTTTAAAATTTATCCAAAACGCCCAAGAGTTTTTCGCGTTGATGTTTTAGCGCTGCGCTAGGATCCGCACATTCACTTCAAAATCATCGCCGTTGTGCTTTTGTACCCTATGCGTACCTAGAGTGTTTTGACGGATTTTAGCTTTCCCATCTAGATGTTCTTTTATGCCGAGACAAAGTAGTCTACCCGTTTCCCCGATATATTCTTCGCCGCATGCATTACATGAGATCAAGTATATTATACCTAAACTCATGCAATCCCCGTCTCTCCCGTTAGGACAGATCATACAGTTCTCTGAGCTGCATAAACGGTCATAGAGACGGTTTCGAACTCAATGACGGCGTAGGGTATTGGGTGGGATTTCAATAATCGTTACATAATTTTCAAGACCACTTTTTCTTAAGCACTTCTTAATGGCGTGACTTACCTCATTTGATATGAAGGGTAGCTTAAAGGGGATCTTACTTACGTCTGAAACATTATTTTAGGAAACTACCCTACGTTTTTGTCTAATCTAAGTGGCTTCTGCTTTGTAGCCATTGGAAATGGCTATTTTTCGTGCCAGGTTTTGCTATTCCTTCCTTTCCTCTTTTCCTGTGCATACATTTTTAGCCGTACGGTACATGTTTTTGATAAGCGCTTTTTTCATGTGTGATGAGAGGAGAGGTAGTGAACTAGAATGTTTTTACTACTTGGCTTGCGATACTATTTTGTTATATAGCCACTTACTGAGAGCTTTATTTGGATGTTTAAGAATAGAAGCCAGTTCTCGGTAGGCTTTTCTCGTGTGAATTTTATATACTCTGACTGTCGGTTTAACAATTCAAAGCACTCATCCATCTGTTTGTGTGGAACAGACGATGAAGCAGTCGTCTATGTATCGACAGTAGGGTAAGGGTCGGCAAATGGGAACTGGAGCTTCCGCCTTAGACATGAAAGCGATGGCAAGGCTTGGTGCTAGATGTTGTCCCATGGCCAACTCTCTAATTTGTGCAAAATATTTTTTAGACCACCTGAAGATTGAACAGCTAAGACACTGTTTTAAGAGAGTCATTAGTTGTGCAGTCGACAATTTGTACATTTTTATTTTCTTTTGTGGTCTACGTGCAACTCAACAATGGAATGGCTTGCATTGAGGAGTCATTCGACACGTTGGTAAAAAGTTAAGTAATATTGAATGACTTCATTACATGCGTGCTGTTTGGTTGCGGGCACCGTAGGCGGTCTAGAAATATTTTGGTGTCAGGTAGATGGTTCGGAATGAATTTTATCATCTGGGTCAGGATAAGGTTTAAGAACCACGTTATTCTATCCGTTGTCCCGCTTATACAACTGATAATAGGTCTAAGTTTAAAATGATGATGGGTTCGTTGACGTAATATCATCAGTTGAAGTATGCTTATATGTTTTAATAAGCAAGTAAAGAACATGGCAAATTGGATGTTCGCTTTTAAGTCGAGAAATAACTAAAGGCTCTAAACCCGCGGTGTTTGCCGCGTTGACCCATTCTTGATTTAATTTCGGTATTGACTCCTATTTTCTTTTTCAGAGGATGCTCGATAGAGGGTAACGTCATTGAAATGCTCCTGTGTTATTCTAGTTTCCAACTGGCTAGGAATAACTAGAAATTCTCCACTTTCATCACAAATAGAAAGTCCAACAGATTTTGAATTCAACAGCTCTCTAACCTGGCGCAAACCACATTTTTTTTGGTGTGTGAGGTTGGAGTTTATTTTCCTTCTTTAGTTGTGATTAAGTATGGGGAGAATTTCGTCCGAAGATAAACGAAAAGTAGGGTCAATATCGCTATTTGGTAGCTCCTGTTTAAAGAAAGTTCGGGGAAAAGATATTGGTGGTAGTTCCTCCTTCGGTACTAGTTACCTAACCTTTCTAGCCTAACCCTGTAACGTAGCTGATCCTGAAGTTCACGCAGACTACACGTGATCTTGCGCAGGATTGGTTTAGAAAAAGGTTGACTAGGCGCGAAACTCGGAGAAAGACGAATGCCTCACTACCACACGTGACCTGGCGCCTATTTCAAAATGAATACATATTATACATATTGAAAGAATACATATTGATTAATCACACCGAGGTTTAGGGAAGGTCGGTTTCGAAATATTACTACGCTTTGTGCTAGCTGATAATACACCGACCTCTGCACGATGTGCGCAGTGATGTATGTCCGGAAGAAATACAAGTTATTACCACCGGACATTGTCATTATATATCCACCATCAGCATCGTGTATAAAAGGGCATCACTGAGTGAGGATGCCTCATTCGAGAAGATAGCTCGCTGAGGAAGATCTGGCTCGACAGGAAGGCGAAGACGCAACGTCGAGGCGAACAACAAGCATGGACCATCGACTCGGATCACCGGCTCTGAGGAAGACGAAGACGTCGAAACGTTAGCCGAAAATAAATATATTTATCAACCTCGTGTAAGCTTATCAAGAAAGAATACATATTGATTAATCACACCGAGGTTTAGGGAAGGTCGGTTTCGAAATATTACTACGCTTTGTGCTAGCTGATAATACACCGACCTCTGCACGATGTGCGCAGTGATGTATGTCCGGAAGAAATACAAGTTATTACCACCGGACATTGTCATTATATATCCACCATCAGCATCGTGTATAAAAGGGCATCACTGAGTGAGGATGCCTCATTCGAGAAGATAGCTCGCTGAGGAAGATCTGGCTCGACAGGAAGGCGAAGACGCAACGTCGAGGCGAACAACAAGCATGGACCATCGACTCGGATCACCGGCTCTGAGGAAGACGAAGACGTCGAAACGTTAGCCGAAAATAAATATATTTATCAACCTCGTGTAAGCTTATCAAGAAAGAATACATATTTCAAAATGATATTTTGACCCCGGGGCGTGTCTTGCTCGCGACTCTACGTGAAAATCACGTGGGCCAGTCCCACTCGTAACATCACGGTGAACAGTTTTTCTGTTCAACATGGCGTTTGTTTAAAAGTTTGGTCTTCATTAATACTTTAGCCTTTTTCCAGCGAATAGCTAAAGTATTCTAATATAAAATACGTCCAGGCTCTAAGGAAGGCGAAGTCGCCGAAACGTCAGCCATCAATCAACAACATCAACAACAGCAACAACGACAACGAAGACCTATATCAACCTCGCACCAGCTAAAGAAGATCAGTTTGTAAGATCATATAAATAAATAAGTAAACATAGTAGTGGCGTCTGTTCAATGCACATCTTTTACAACTGTTTTCAGTAAAAGGATGGAAACCTGCTGGCAGTTGTTCCATAGGTTTACTACTCGACGAGGTGTAAGGAGCGGATAAACAGATCACATTCTTCGTCAGTAGATCGGCAATCGTATTTCATGAAAAGCACTGCCGAGTGTCCTTACATAAGGGTGTTAATCTTTATTGTTGACTAAAGGCGCAGTGATTAGAGGCGCCACTGCGACACACAAGTGGAATCGATCCTGGCAGCCATGGTTCACCAAGCCTTCCATCCCTCAGCGGTCGACAGATTGGTATTGGACTTGTTTTGGAGTATAGCAGCACGCACTGGCTCGATGCATCGGTAGGCCACCACGAGTCATTGTAAGAGACATATACGCATTCAATCATCTCCGACGGTAGTTAATGAAGTCATGGCGCATCCCTCAGGTATGACCACCACCAACATGACAATGACCAACACCAAGAGCTTTTATCCTTTTACCCTTATGTAAGCCTATCAATGAAGATCTAGGAAAAGGACAAAGACATCAGGAATAGAAATGCGTTTAAGTTGATTCTAAAGTTTAACGACGACAGACAAAGTGGAATGTATCCAAATCTTGAAATGCCATTGACTGTAGCCGTTTCTGTCTAGTGTAATTTTTTGTGAAATGTTAATGAAATTAGCCAAAATTAGCTACACCGTGGCTTCCTTTCTAGTTTTGGTAAAGAAATTTTCTACATGACCCGTCTTTCACATATGCCGTGCGTATGCCAGCACTTCTCGAATTCGAATCGTTTCCTCGCATACGTCATCCGCGAAGCTCTTCCAACTTTTTGTGTATCTTCAGCTGCTGCTTGAGAATTTTCCTTTCATAATAAATGTCGACGAGTGGTAGCTCAGTCCATTCTTTCTGGAGTCCTGAAAAAGCACGTTCTATTTGGATCGCAAAGAGTGACCTTCTACCAGACATGTCCGGTACCAGTTTTCCGACCTTGGAGACATGAGAGGCTTTTTGACCTCTAATCACAATTCAAACAGTACCCTGTTCGTGATGATCAACATCACAACAAATGACGATTTATATGAGAGTGCACCTGTCACCAGGAGTCTATGGATTGAATCTACAATACATCTACGAACAACTACAAAAATATGGAAAATATTTGCCTGAGAAGCCAATCGTGGGGAATATCTCGTCCACTAATACTATTTGAAAGTCTTATCGTATAGGAAATGATTTGCAATAGATCTCAAAATTTCATGCCAAGATATCTCGAAAAAAAGAGAATGAACTAACGAGAACAGTTTTGAAGCAAAGGAGAACAGTCGAACAGTAATACTTTTTATTTTTTTTTTGTATTATTTGACCCGTCCCCACGTTTACTGTGCAGATCTCAGCACTTCTCACATCCAATTTGTTTCCTCGCATACATCGTCTACAAAGGCCTTCCTAGTTTTTTACGTGCGGCTTCGCTTGCTGCTTGAGGATTTTCATTTAATCTCGAATCATGTAGAATGCTGGTCGACCAATTCTCCCTGGAGTCATGAGGTGGCCAGGCTGAAGCGTTTCCAATTGGATTGCAGAGAGTGATTTTTTCCCAGACAAGTCCAGCACCAATTTCCCGACCCCGAGAAGATGGCAGGCTTGGTTGGCCGGATACAGAATCGAACTAGCACCATGCTCACGATGACGAACATCACTCCCGCTGTGCTATCCGCTCCCAGTAATTATACTAATTAAACAGAATATCTATTTCGCAGTGTGGGAATGGGAGCTGGCCATTCAATTTACTAAATGAGTCAGATCGTCGGTAGCCTTTTTTGTCTTCCATACTGTCAACTAATTCATCCTCTAACTTCAAATCCAGAAAGCGCTTTTGCCGTTTCGTTTTGTTTTGTCGCGTTTTCTTGAATATGTAAAAGAACAAACGCCAAACTAAACAATGTCATGTAACCATTTTCACAACGCACATCAAGCACATTGGTTATCTGATTACTTAATTGGATACTTGGACGGTCCGTCTTCACGAGCTGTGCGGATCCCAGCACATATGCCATTCGTTCCTTTCTATCGCAATCGTAGTCCATGGTGGTTGTCTTGTTCGAGCATGGTAGCGCTTGCGATCCTCATACCGTGATCTGTAAAACAACTGCAGCTGCGGGTACGGCTGATTAGCTTTGTTTACGAACACATCCGCCCAACGTGAAGGTGCTCGTCCAGGAGACGTTTGCATTCTCTTGGAGTCCACTCTACCGTTCTTTTCGCCCATCTGTCGTCTGTTCTTCTCATTATGTGACCCACCCATCTATGTTTCGCCGTCAATGTATATTCTCCTGGATCTCGAAAATGTGACAGACTTCGAAGGTCAGAGCTTCGCATTCCGGCTGCATATTGAAAGTGCCCGTTATACTTCGGAAGACATCGATTAAGCGCTCTGTGAGCAGTTCGAACCTTTTTAGACGTAGTTGAAGTATCAATCCACGTCTCTGCAGCATATCAGAGCACTGGTACGACCGTGGAATCGAAAAGATGAGCGCGCATATTCGAGTCCTCCAGTTGGTCGGTGGCTTCTTTGAGAGGCCCGAATGCGGCCTAAGTTGCTTTCCTTCTTCTATCTAGTTCTTCCTTCATGTTGTTTTCCATATTCAGTGATCGCCCAAGGTAAACGTACGAGGGGGTCTCTGCAATGAGGAAGCCATCCAATTTTATTTTTTTTCCTTCGCACCATGGGTTTTTTATGACCTGGGTCTTTTTTCGATTTATGCGAAGTCCGATTTTTTTCCCGCTTCGTTGAGCTCGTTGATCATCACTTCTGTTTCGCTAGTACTTCTTGAGAAGATGACAATGTCGTCGGCAAAACGTCGGTTTGATAGGAATTTTCCATCAAAACGTATGCCTTTCTCATCCCAATCGAGTGACTTCATTATCCACTGCAGTGTGGTGGTAAATGGAAAAGCTGTATTTTCGTAGTGTAGTTTCGATAACAGTCGACAGAGTTCTTATGTAGGACGGGTCCACTCCTTGGTCGACGAGCGCTGAAAGGATTGCATTCGTTTCGACACCGTCAGACGCTTTTTCATAGTCAACAAAGGCTAGGATTAGAGGGAAGTGGTATTGCCGACAAACTTCGATTACCCTGTATACGGTCTGTATGTGGTCCATGCAGAAAAATCCTCTTCGAAATCCTACTTGCTCGACTGGTTGCGCCTCATCCAATGTTTCTGAAATGCGCGAGAGGATAATCTTCGTGAAGAGCTTGTAGAGCACACTTTACAAGCACATGGGACGATAGTTACGAAGATCCTTCGGTCTCCTTTCTTGAGCAGGATGACCGTGTGCGTCGTCCTCCACTGATCTGGGATTTTTTCCTTTTGAAGGTAGGCTGTAATATGATTTGCGAGAAGTACATATAAGTACATATAAATTGTGGCTTCGAGCTCTTTGGAATTCGGCGATAATATTGTCCGGGCCTGGGGGTGTGCCTCTTTTCATGCTTTCTATGGCAACTCGAACTCCCGACGGAAGAATTCCATGTAGTTTTTTTTCAGCGGGGATATCAGGGTCTGGGACGGGGTTTGTGGAACGGAAAAGGTTGGTGTAGAACGTTTCCGCTATTAATTTCGTATCACGGCAAAAGGTTTTGACGATACCGTTTTCGTTCATCAGAGCTGATAGCGGAACGTTATAATCACACAAGTCCCGACGGCAGTTTTCAGATTGCTTCTTTTCTCTGCTGCTTCCAGTATTTTCTTCTGCTTGTGCCGTTGTAGATCTTCCTGCAAAGCTCTTCTGCAGCTGGCATTCATTACTAGCCATGTTAAACGTGTTGCAGTAGGATCAAGCCTCAGTTTGTTTCTCTTTTCGAGCAACTCTTTAGCAGTGATGGAGATGCGATCCGATCTTCTTGCTTGAGGAACTAAGGTGAATTCGGAACAGCTTTCAGTCCTTCGACAAACAGCTCGTAGTCCTCGGTTGGGTCTCCTTTGATCTACCAGTCACGTTTGTATAGGATTTCGTTTAAAATGTTCTTGACGTGCACAACTAGACTTTACCTTGTGGCTAATAAAGAGAGTTCTTTTCCGTCTAGCAGCTGAGTCGAATCTTCGCATGAAGAAGGCGGTGATCGCAAGCAGTACAGAATGACGGGACTGCCGATGCGTCAAGTAGGCACCATCTTCTATTTGTCAGGATATGGTCGATCTCCACATGAGGCATGCCGTTGGAAGACTCCCATGTCCAGCGGCGGCTTTCTTTCTTCTGGAAAAACGAATTTCCATGGAATACATGTGCTGCGGACAGAAGTCTTGCAAGGCTGTGTCTATTCTCATTTCTTTCTCCTAATCCAAAATTCGCTCTCGTTGGTCTTTCCTATTCTGGCGTTGAAGTCTCCGACAACAAGTTTATGGTATGCTTTATCGTTGCGGATGACTTCCTCCAATTGTTAGGAGAACGCATTTAATTCGAACTCATCATCTGCGTCGATCGGTGAGTAGCAGTTGATGATAGTAATCTTCTTATGATGCGACAGTTGAAGACGGAGGACGGCTATGCGAAGGGAAAAGATCTCGTATGAATCAACGAGATGGACAATAGATGGCTGGGCGACAAAGTCTACGCCGCCGACATTTCGTGACGGGACCTTTTCTCCGTAGATCACAAGGGTTCCGTTGTTTAGTTGGCCTATGTCGGTCTTCTTGATTTCTGTTTCCTGTAATGCGATCACACGAAATTTAATGCGATCTGCGGCTGTAAGAAGGGCCTGAAGGTCGGCGTCTGCGGCGAGTGTTCTGGCATTATACGTGCATAGTAAGAAACAATTTCCATGGCGTATCGTGCGTGTGTTCGTCAGATCCGGTTCAAATAACGTCCTTCGTAACCCGAGATTTTCTGGCCTCTCACCGGTCGTCTCAACGCCTGACGTCATAGACGGGAGCACCCAGTGTGCGGCGTACTGAGGCTGGCCTATTGCTGGTCTTGCAACTTGGTCTCCCTGGAGTCCTGATGTAACCTTGCAAGGGCGTATCCAGGTCTTCACCACGATGTGGATCAGTGGGAAGTGTGTTTTCGGTGACGAATCCTTTGCTCGGTCTTCCTATTAGTTGATTCGGAGAGATGTTAAAACAGAAATCAGAAACGAAAGTGGGAAAGGAAAAGTAACCGACAGCTCAAGGATGATGTAGGAGCCGAATTCGAAGCAAAAAAGAATAGTTATTTGATTTGTTTGATTTATTCGAAATTAACAACACTTTTAACCTTTCCACGGCATGGCTTTTTTTTACAACCAAACGTTTTCAAGAAGAGAGGAAACTGCCTTCGACCGGACCGCGAAACACGTCTTGTGATAGTCTTCGGAGCTCCTACATCTTCAACAACAAATTCTTGACAACTTTAAAGTCATTCCATTGATCTTAATTTTTGCACAACTCTTCACTGGAAGTAAAACAGATTAGGATGGAAAATTTATTTTTGAGATCGAAGCGTTTTCGAGGCTAATCAGTGTAGCGGTATGTGAAGGCCGCCTCCAATGTGCTAAACTTGTTGAATACGATCACAGGCACGCGATTGGAACTGGAAACAATCGCTACCTTACTGCCGCTTTCCGAGCAAAAACTGAAACGGAGTTATGCAAACTTATGGGAGGAACTGGAGATACTTCGAGGAGTGTCACTTACCGGTAACCTGTCAACTTCAAATCTTTTTGACCTTTGATCTCGACTCCTCCTTTCGGACACCCGGCTATGTCATAACCAGCAGAAATCGATTGGATATGAACTTTGACTTTTTTGCCTTGAGGCGCCTTAACGCACATTTTCGTTGGCATTCTAATTGTCCTAAATTCTAAACGACAACTCTAACTCATACAACCGTACTCTAATCATGTAATGGCAGAAATCGAAGTGATCTCTGAGACCGACTCCAACACCAAGTCTGCTGATGTGTACTTGTTTTACATTCGTCGCTAACAGATCCTCTCCACATCCCGGTGGCTGAAACAAACCATTTTTTAATGTCAGATGCACGTTTATACGTGGCACGGTAACCTACCCGTCGATCACAGAGAGCGCCGCCATAGCCACCTGGACAAATGCATATGGAACAGTTTCGAGGGTGAGGAAATCCTTCGTTCAAACACTTGGCGGAGGTGGACTTATCGCACTTTTCTAAAAAATTAGATTTTTTGAAAAGCTGTTGAGTTATATTCTGAAGTGGTCTTAATTCCAACTGTTGCATCCGTAGTGCTCATTGATGGTGAAAATATCAGAGAAGGAAATCAAATCGGATCCCATCGTCTTTTGATAGAACGGTACTTTTGCAATCATTGTGGGCTGGTGGTTTGCAGAAAAACTGAAATAAGAGAATATTCATACACATGGTAAGATATCAAACAGGTGTTGTCAACCTTAGCTCTCCATAATGCATAATACTGCCATAGTCGTATGTGAGACCATAGACATCGGTTAAACTACTGCCCACTGTATCGAACTCATCGACGTGGTCCGGCTGAATCAATAATACTTGTCTTTAAAAAAATTACACTTATCATATCTTAACCCTTCTATTTACTGTCTATTCTTTTTAAAGGCAGGGTATTTTGCGAAATATAACTACTATAATGCTGGGATAATTGCAGAACTACGCACCGCGCGTGTCTGTGGTGGGGAACGAACGCGTATTGTCCTTTCCGGTGAGTAACGCGTTCACCACCACATCATGCGGGTCCTTCGTTTCGCCTGTCTCTAGAAAAAGATTGATAGAACTAGCTGAGAAACAGGCGAAACGAAAGTCCCGCATGGTGTGGTGATCAACGCGTCACTCCCCGGAAAAGACAATAGCGCGTTCGTTCCCCACCATAGACACCTGCGGTCCAGAGTTTTGCAAATATCTCAGCAACATTGTGATTGTATTCTTTCTTGATAAGCTTACACGAGGTTGATAAATATATTTATTTTCGGCTAACGTTTCGACGTCTTCGTCTTCCTCAGAGCCGGTGATCCGAGTCGATGGTCCATGGTTGTTGTTCGCCTCGACGTTGCGTCTTCGCCTTCGTGTCGAGCCAGATCTTCCTCAGTGAGCCATCTTCTCGAATGAAGCATCCTCACTCAGTGATGCCCTTTTATACACGATGCTGATGGTGGATATATAATGACAATGTCCGGTGGTAACAACTTGTATTTCTTCCGGACATACATCACTGCGCACATCGTGCAGAGGTCGGTGTATTATCAGCTAGCACAAAGCGTAGTAATATTAATATAAATATATTAATAAATATATTTATCAACCTCGTGTAAGCTTATCAAGAAAGAATACATATTGATTAATCACACCGAGGTTTAGGGAAGGTCGGTTTCGAAATATCTCAACATTATTGTACTTATCATATCTTCGTAATAACTCACGAGCACATTTTGCATGACGACCTCAATGAAATCGTCGCGGTCGTACCGTTGCATTGTGTGGTAAAATCCAAGTACATGACCAATCTCGTGCACAGCTGAGCCTTCCTAAAGGATCTCACTGATTTAATACCGAAAGGAAAAGAGTAGGGCGAAAAAAATTCGCAGAGCGTGAAATCTTCCGGAGTTCAGAAAGTTAAAGTTGAGCAGAGTTAAATTAATTGAGTTTAGAATGAAGGTTGCCAAATTGAAAGCGTCGCACAGTAGCAGTATCATCAAGAGCAAGAGGTTGGTCTCCGCCAATTCGTCCAACGTCCGACCAGCTTCCGAGATCCTTGATCACAACTACCTTGTCCTGCGCTGAAAATTATTAATATGGAAAGGCGATTTCTCTCTGTGATGAGATATGGGGCGAACCATTCTTGTCTTCCATAAAGTCGATACATGTGGAATCACTCCATACCTTGACGCCCATTTTGAAGGCTTTTTGCACGTTGTGGTCTGAAACTCTGACATTTATCTGACTGAAGCCAACAGAACAAACAACGGGGAAGAAATAAACCACAGTGGTGCAAAACAAACGTGACTCATTCTTTTATGTTTCGTTTTTCATGTGCTTGCCTCCATTTTTCCTCACCTTGGCACCTCACCACCTTAAATTCTTTAGTTACTGTTTTTTGGCATTATCGTTTTTATTCCCGCAGTTGTTACTTCGTAATATCAAGAACACGCATCTCTTATGCTTTGAAATTCTCCAAAAAAAGACCCATACCAAGGTTTTCTGGAAATCTCCGTTTATTAGCGGGAACCTTTAAAGTTTATTTACTTAGGAATAAGGCAGTTTCTTCAGAACCAACCTGAGGTGTTGAACGTGTAAAAGACACCACTCTTCCACATTGCACTCAATTCCTTTAACACTTGCCTCTTTGCACGAGCTTCGTTTGCGAAATCCCCAGCGTCTTGCCCGACTTTTCTTCTGAACGGTATGCACCATAGGAATTTGGAAGCGCCACACTAGGGCCATTTTTTACATATAAACTACCGGCTCAAAATGATGTGATTCCGAAGCAAAATCCGTTCAATTTCTTCCTCAAAATTGCTCTTTGAAGTTGTTTTGTCTAAACTTTGGTCGTAACCACTTGATATAGCAGCAATTTCCTGTCACATTAATAAAATCGTCCTTGAAATCACAGAAGAAAGCGGGAAAATGAATTACGAGCGTCACCTGTAATCCTCGATTGATTTCCTTCTCTTGCTCTTCAGACGAGCTACCATCACTCGTCTGCTGCTTCATTATGCCAGAAAAGTAGTGCCGACTATCAGAGCGATTGTTGGTCTAAAAAGGTTCGCGTTTGAGAGTAGAAGCTTCCAATTGATTTACCACCGTGGTTTTTGTGTGTTTATTGCTCATGACCTTCTGAAGATCTTGACGATCACTTATGAAGCTCCTCACATTAGATTGGACACCATTTATGGCATAGTGTGCCATCACAGCAACAGTGAAATGTAGTAGAATGGTTCTCATTTCTAAATCCTTTGTTTTCAACAATACCGATACGAAGAACAATAGCAATGTCGCCGGTGATGCAAGCATTTGCATGAAAGTTATTCCATTCAGTAAGAGCTTTTTCGCAGATATTTCCTTGCAAATAGATGAGTGATTACTAACTTTACTTTCATTCTCATTCTTTCCATTCTTGACGGGTGATTGCTGATGGCAATGAGTGACAGAGCTAACTGAGAGACGGGCAAAACGAAGGACCCGCATGATGGTGTGGAGAACGCGGTAGCCCCCGGAAAGGGTAATAGCCCCTTCGCTGCCCACCGCAGACACCTGCGGTGCGGAGTTTTGCAAATATCTCAGCATCATTGAAGTTATATTTCGGAACATACCTTGCATTTAAAAAGAGTAGGCAGTAGATAGTAAGTTGACATCGTCATTCCTTCAAAATTCTTTCAGATGTCATACAAAACTATTCAACTTTTCTGACGGTGAGTATTGCTAGAACTTCTTAAAAACACTTTCATCAAATCTCGATAAGAACACTCAATGTTTTCCTGAGTTGTGGAGCTGGCACGAGCGTACTACAGAAGACTCTCAATAATTCATTGTTTTTTTTAATGAGTAAATACGAGATTGTTATTACAGCATTTATACAGTCGAAATAGTTTACGTTCCGGCGGTTTCGCTTTTTTCAGAGCCTGGAAAGGTCATACTAACATGCAATCTACTCAGCCAAAACGCTTTCGTTACCTCAGCAGACAAAACTTAACACATAAACTCTTATTCGTATAGCAAGGAGCTTCTCTTGAACTCCCACAACCGACTTTCTATTAACCTCGGCACTGATCAAGTAATTCTTCGTATTTTTGTTGAGCAAACGAGAGGTGTTATACAAATCGGCTTTGATGAGGGCGAAGACGTCGAGACGTTAACCGAAAATAAATATATTTATGAACCTCGTGTAAGCGCGTCAAAGAAGGACTACATATCAAGTGTTTCCATCTTTTTAGCCAAATATGATACCATTATGTTGACCTGGGAAGGATGGCCGATTTCGTCAACCCGGTGCACTGCGTCGAACAACGCGTTCCCAAGGCAAATTATTCCGAATTTTAAACATAAGCGAGAGAGCGGCAAAGTCAGCCTTTCAATATTTCGAAACCGACTTTCCTTGAACCTCGGTATCACTAATCAATATGTATTCTTTCTTTGATGAGCTTACGCGAGGTTGATAATGATGTTTATTTTCTGCTAACGTTTCGACGTCTTCGTCTTCCTCAGAGCCGATGATCCGAGTCGATGCTCCTCGCTTGCTATTCGCCTCGACGTGGCAGCTTCGTCTTCGTGTCGAGTCAGGTCTTCTTCAGTGAGCCATCTCTCTTGAATGTGGCATCCTTACTCAGTGATGCCCTTTTAAACACGATGCTGATGGTGGGTATAATGATAATGTCCGGTGATAACAACTTGTTTTTCTTCCGGACATAATCACCGCGCACATTGTGCAGATGTCGGTGTTATTATCAGCTAGCACACAATAACAAGCGAGGACCATCGACTCGGATCATCGACTCTAATGAAGACGAAACCGTCGAAACGCTAGCCGAATGAATATCAGTTATCAACGTCGTGTAAGCTTATCAAAGAAAGAGTACATATTGATCTGTCACACCGAACTTAAAGGAAAGTCGGCTTTGAAATCGAGTACATTATTTAAATGTTTTAAAATTAAATTGCCAGCCTTCTCGGAAATTTTTCTCCACAGAAAGCTTTCTGAATTTAACCTACCTCAAATCACAGTGATGCTGAGATATTTGCAAAGCTTAGACCCCAGTCCAGATTCGAACTCGCGATTACCCTTTGCTGAGGCTCACCTATTTTTCTATACACAACTGAGGCTCTAGTTCTGCCTTTCTCTTAGCTATTTTTTATCCTAACCTTTTTTACCTTAAGCAGTAACACGTAAACCCACGGAAAGGATATTTGTGAGTGAAAATTTGGCCTGGGGCCAAAGTCTTGGAAATATCTAGGCATCATTGTGTTTGTATTTCACAAAATACCCTACATTAGGAAAATAATAGGCAGTTTATAAAAAGTTAATCTCAACTGTTTTTGGCTGTGTATTACATTAGAAAAATAGTGCTATAAGTGCAACAAAAGATGATGACCAACTGAGTGGTTGCTCACTGTGGGCGTGATGACATGCGTGCTACTTCTGACATTTAGGGCTTCTTTTATGTTGTTGAACCCTACGACGAATTTGTTCACCTGCCATACAGAGTATTTTCGCAGCGCGAACCTGCTGTTTTTATTAAACTACTGTTTATTCAACTGGGAGGATATTGTTTTTGTTGTGAATAAAATTCGATCCACTCGTCGGCAAACATACAGAGGGATTACGAAGTTTGTTTCAAGTGCACTTCTTCGGTGGGTTAAATCAGGTTTCTTTGCACACCTTAAGTTTACTGCGCCCTAGGGTTTAGATAAAAATTTCAATAGATAGCGTTTCCGCACACCACTGTTAATCCACCATTTATTGAAACCACTGTTTTCAATAAAGTAAACAGATGTTTTAACAAAAATATTTTACATTTTTGGAATATGATAATTAATTTTACTTGATTCTTACTTGGTACTTGAGTGGCCCGTCCTCACTGGTTGCGCGGGACCCACCATAATCTCCATTTTTCGGTGATTAGCTGGTTAACCCATTGCGGCTTCCTGGAATGCCGAGGTCAGCCTGGCCTAAGTCTGCCCCAGGTCTTCACCACCACGAGCAGTCGTAGCCATTGTGGATCAGGAGATTTGCCACCATGCGACTTTGATACTAGGACAGTGGTGGATCCTGATATTGGTTTACTCTTAGCTAGGCTTCCTGATGGAAACGCCGGACTCTTTCTCAGCTTGGGAGACCCTACCAGGGGATGAATCCCCCACTGTACATCGCAGCAAGAAACATCAAATAGACATAAAAATCGAGAGGCGGCGGCACTACCACCATCTTTCACTAAAACGTTTTTCAGACAGCAGAACTCCAACGATGGAGTTGACATAAAATTCCGCGTGTTTTCGGACGGCGTTCTCAAGACCCTTGATCACTACTGCGATAGAAAGTTTATCTCTAACCTTACAGCCGCACAAAAATGTGGCATGCGGGAAATTAGAGAATTAATAAACTCGAAAACAATAAGATTGTCTGTTAGTGATAAGGGGGGAGAGTTCGTAGTTATCCCTCGCCAGCTGGATGTTGAGATAACAGAGGAACATCTTAGTGATGCCACCCCTCTATCGCCCATTCTCTGAAAAGGAATATAAAACCCAATACCGAAAGCTTAACAATCAATAGGCCAGTGTGGCAAAGGCTGCGGGTTTAAAATCATCGGTTGTTTCGCACTTTAAAATCGATAGACCAACATGTACCGTCCTATACCTACTTATTAAAACACACAAGTTGGTATCACCTAATGATCATTCGTCAAGCAATCCGTCATCATTTAAGGTTAGACCGATCATCAGCTGTGTAAACGGGCCAACGGATAGAATAACCTGGTTTTTAAGCCTGATGCTTACCCAGTTGCTTAACAACATCCCAGCTCACCTCACAAACACCCAAATGTTTCTAGAACATTTACGTAACTTGTCTCCTAATAACGCATACGTGATGGAGTCTTTCGACGTTACCGCACTGTACACCAACGTGTCGAATGACTCCGCAATGCAAGCCATCTTCGAACTTCTTGTTGAACATGAAGGAAGAATAAATATGCATTGCTTGTCTATCCAACAGCTAATGGCTCTCTTAAAGGAGTGCCTAAACTGCCTGATTTTCAGATGATCTGGGAAATATTTCGCACAAATAAGGAAGTTCGCAATGGGACAGCGATTGGCACCAAGCCTTGCCATTGTGTTTATGTCTAAGATAGAAGTCCCCGTTCTCGATCTCCGGCCACTACTCTATTGCAGATATGTAGATGATTTGCATTGTCGTCTTCTCTACGCAGTAGGAGAAGGACAAATGCTTTGAATTATTGAACGAGCAGTCCGAGTACATAAAGTTCATCAGGGAGAAACCGAGAAAAAACTGGCTTCCGATTTTGGACGTTCAAATCAACCTATCAAGTAGCGGTTACCCGACAAAGTAGTATCGAAAGCCAAGTAACAAGAACATTCTTGTTCATTTCCTTTCTTCCCACCCTTCACACACAAAGAGGGCGATTGTACATGTTTCGAACAGCCACCTCCGTGGGGAACTAAAGGAAGAATCGCGTGACTTGGCTCGGCAAATAGCCATCTCCAATGGCTACGAAATAGTAACCCCACGAGATGAGTTTACAAGGAGAGCGGCGCGACCACGCGAAGCACTTGGCCAAAAGAAAGACCCGTTTATGCTGCCTTTCATAAGCGATGAAGTAAGCGTAGCTATAAAACGATGCATAAGAAAGGCAGGTCTAGAGGAATCGGTAGCGATAGTTCAAATACCACCGGCTACTCTACGTCGCCAATTAGTTCGCAACCGCATGTATCACCGTCTGTGTGAAACAACAAATTGCGTAATTTGCCCTTACGGCAGGGACGGTGATTGCATGAGTTCAGGTACGATATACCTGATCTCTTGTAATAATTGCGGAGATGAGTATATTGGCGAAACGGGCAGAACTTTGTGTATCCGTATAAAAGAACACCTAGATGGCAAACGAAAACTAAGACGAAGCACCCCACTAGGCACGCTTAGGATACAAAAGCATAGCGGAGACGATTTTGATGTTAAAGTCAATATCCTTCCACAGGAGTCCAAAACACCAGCGCGAAAACTCCTAGAGGCTTTTTGGATAAATGCCAAAAACCCTACAATGAATAGCAGGGACGAATGTCCGAAGGTCGTACGCGACCTGATCCCGTATGTTCGCAACTATTTTTGATGTGGGATGGTGCAGTCGTCAACCACATGCGACTATAATCAGCTGTTCTAAACTTCCTCATTGGAAGTCACGAAAAAGCGGTGGGTTTTTCGAGAAGTTGTTGATCGTGTAGTTACCAAAGAGTCTTTCGTCTTTGTGTAAGTGTTATTGAAGCGTTTGGCCTAGTAGATTGTATATCAGTATATCCTTCCAGGCTCTGAAGAAGGCGATACTGCCGAAACGTCAGCTAGCGTTGTATTGTATTGTGTTTCTCTATGGAAGTAAATGTATGCTGTTTAGAAACCTCGCGATTGCTGAACAAGAAAACGACACATTCATCTTCCAATGCCGAGGTTAATAGAATGTCGATCCTGGGAACAGTTGGTCTCTTTCCTACAGTTGTGTAGGATGTGTCAACTCCTCTTAGCAGCGTTTATACATTTTGCCAAGAAACCAAAACAACATTCTATCTTCACTGAGACCCGGTAGTGTCAGTTGGTGAGCTCGTTCTTTGTTGCGCCGAATCGGCCTACGCATCTGGTTGTTCATAACGTTTGGGTAGTGCTGCGCTCACACTGATGGTACTTTGCACTCAGAAGCTTTTAATCAAGTAGCTGAGAATTTCAGTGTTAGCTTTTTATGTGCTGCCTAGAACTATTTTTCACGCAGGATATTGTATGAAGTTCAAGCACAATGATGATTTGATTTTTGCAATACTCCGGACCACAGGTGTTTGTGGTGCGGATCGAACACACTGTTACCTTCTCTAGGGGTCAACGCATTCACCATCACACCATGCGCATCCTTCGTTTCGCCTCTCTCGTATAGAATGCCTCATACTTAAACGATGCTCATGGCGTGGTCTTCAAAACGACGGCCACATAATTAAACTGTTTCTGACAACTAGCAGGTATAATGAGATGTTTAGGATTTAAAAAATGTGGTCTAATGCCGGCATTGAGAGCAATAGTTTCTTATGTTATTAGTCATATGGGGACGACAACGTCAAGGCACTCTTTGTGAACCAGGAGAAGTTCAAGAGGAGAATCACGCCTTCTCCGATTACGCACTTCTTCAGCGTAGCCCTCATTCGACATGAACGTCTGGAAAACCTCAGTTGAGATTAAAGTGAGACAAACAGATTGATTTTTGCAACTTTTTACACCGTTCTATATGTTACATTTACATATTATTTATGTATTTCTTGCGGGTTGTGCCACCTGAGTTGTCTAAGAACACCGCTGGCAATGTTTTCATGAAGTCTTTTGTACCTTTGTACTTCTATCATTCCATAATCCACCAAAGGTACTTTTCTGTATCAATTCCTATGCATTGTATTTCTACCACTACTGCTCTAAAACCTTTCAACCAGACCTACGATGAGATTGCTGTGCCCAACTCACGATGCGAATGCCGCTGTGTATTCTTCCAGGATGCTGCTCATCCTTGACATTCCACTTCATTTTTATTTCGTGATCCGGGTCAGGAAATAATTTCGAATATGTATAAAAGTAGGCGTGTTCCTAAACAGCGCATAGGAATTGTTACTAAAATGTGAACCCTTCCGCTTCTCGCATCTTCTAAACCTTTCTCTTCTCTTCAATTTCTGCTCGTCGAACTGCAATCACGTTTCTTTTTCTTATCGTGCATAACCATATTCATGGTATTTGGCCCATAGGATCACTTTACGAAACCTACTAATATATCGATTCAGGGATGGTAACATACACGAGTACATTAATGAAGACGAATGAGTGGCACATAAAAAACTGATTAATAACGGGTGTTTTATCTTATTAATCATTCCACTACAACACGAATGCATTGATTAGGAGAAGTATAGGAAAGCAGCTAAAAGTTCATAGCTTTTCTTATTTTTACACTATCTATCCCATTTTTCTTCCCAATCCCCTCATCATGGCAAAGAAGTATTCCTGGGTTTCGGGTTGTGATGCACAGCAGGGGGACTCATTTTTCAGCAGGGTCTCCCAAGCTGAGAAGGAGTCCCGTGTTTCCATCAGGAAGCTTAGCTAAGAGTAAACCACTAGCAGAATCCACTACCTTCCTAGCATTAAACTAGTCGAATGGTGGCAAATTTTCTTCTGTTCCACAACTATGGTAACTACCTGTGGTGGTTACCATAGTTGTGGAACAGAAGAAAATGGGGCAGACTTTGGCCAGACTGATCTCAGGACTCTAAGAAACCACAATGGCTAAACTAGCAAATCTCCTGAGAATGGAAATTATGCTGGAGCCCATACAACCACTGAGGACGTGCAGTCCAAGTAAGGGGTTCAGAACGAACCATGTGTGCTCAAAAAGTAATATCTCATTATACATAAATGTTCCGTCTCGAACTGAGGTTATCCGTTTTCATGGTGACATTCCGTGAGTACGATTGAAATAATATTAGATGGCATGCTGCAACACTCCTGTGGGTAATCCATCTTTGTCTGCTTGATATTTTTGGCACTTCACTTGAAACAGTGTGGCGCTAAAATATGCGATGACTTGAAAACGGTTAGAATTACATTACGAAATTCGGGCTCAAATACAACCACTATGTTGCTGAGATATTTTCAAAACTTGGCCTGCAGGCCAGATGGAACCGTGATTACCCTTTCTTCAGTGGCTGACGCGATTCACACGAAACTACTTGCGCTCTTGCTTTGTTTTTCTCTCAGCTATTTTTCTACGTTGCGTTCAGCAATCACCCACCAACAGGAATCATCTGACGAGCACAATCGCCACTAAAACCAGTTAAGCTGAGGCTGTAGTCAAAATCACAATGGTTTTCATTTACTGCCTAACACTAGTTTTCGCTGCTGGTTATGTTGCGAAATATAGCCACTATTTTGCTGATATATCTTCACAACTTGGACGCCAGGCCAGATCTAATTGATTGCTGATAGCATCGTTAGGTAGAAAACTGGCTGAGACAAAGGCAGAGGAAGAGCCTCAGTGATAGCATTCGTAAGAAAGATGTGTGCCTCGGCAAGGTTAATAGAGGTTCGACCTGGCCTCTGATCCAACTTTCACAAAGATCTCAACAACATAGTGGTTGTATTTCGCATCATACCTTGCAATGAGAAATAATAATAGGCAGTAAATAAAAAGTTAGCATTGAAATTCGGAGAGTTTCTCTATGTTTGAGGATGTTTGCACAAATCTGCGACATGTTGCCGAAATTTCTACACAAAAATAATTATAGGCCCTCGGTTTGGGAACAAACATACAGCAATCGTTAGACTGTGAAGAGTGTTGCCAGTGTAACATGGCAAGTGTACAAATTTCATATGACATCAAGTCGCAAACGCAGAAACCGGAAGTGACATGCCCATCGCTAACGTCACCATCAAGAGGGGCAGAAATGATTTATTTAAACTGTTTTCTTTTATTGCTTTCTTTTTGAGAGCGACCAGCTGTGAACATTTGGAGGAAGAAAATTATTTGCCGTACTGTTAACTCTTTATTTACCTGCTATTACTTTTTTCCAAGCAGGGTATGATGTGAAATAAAACTACTACGATGCTGAGACATTTTCAAAATTTCAACCCTTGGCCAGATTCGGATCCGTGATTACCCCATCCCAGAGGGTCACGTGTTACCCACCGAGCCACGTATACCCTTACTTCGCCTTTCTAGGCTATGGTTTGAGGTGCAAGTTTTGCAAACATCTCAGCATCATAATTGTTGAATTCGGGATACATTTGGATAGATCTTAAGAATTTCTGCTCGAAAATAGCTGAAATGTCATATAAGCACCGTACGCGCTGGAAAAACACCAATCGAATAATATGAATCAATCTGAAACGAGGATCACGTCACCCCAGATTGCTGCGAAAAAGGTATACAGGGCTTTTATTTTTTTTATACGACCTGTCATTCACATTCGCTGTGCACGATGCCAATGCTTCCCACATTTGACTCGTTTCCTCGCATCCATCATCTATCGAGGTCTTCCAAGTTTTCACGTGTGGCTCCGGCTGTTTCTTGAGGATTTTCATTTCATCTTGTTTATCGAAGAAAACTGCTTGAGTCGGTTCTACCTGAAGTCCTGAGATAGCCGGGCCGGATCGTTCCCAATTGGATTGCAGAGAGCGATTTTTTCCCGGACAAGTCCGGTGCCAATTCCTCTGCCCCGGAGTGATGAGGATCTTGGTGGGCACGGGACGGGATCGAGCAAGCACCTTGGTCGTGTTGATCGCATCACTACCACTGTTCTATACGTTCGCTGGCGTGGAATTTTTAATTAACGGCTTGTGAATTCTACAACTACTGAGTCAATTCAGTTGAACGTCGTTGTTGTACATCACAGAGTGTTGCAATAATAATTGTCACTAATTTTTGAGATGTTTGTGAAAAACGAGAAAATTTGAAAGTTGAAGGATGCGTCAAGATGAAAAGAGTTGTTAACGTCCGAAACTTTTCACAATTTTTTTCATATGGTTCACTGAAATCGGAGCTTTCAGATAGCAAAATTGTACTGGTCAAAGCAGCTACAATAGTGATGCGATTTCACATAATTGTTGTCGTTTTTAGAATAAAGAGCTTTCTTGTCCATGAAAGCATTGATGAAGCCAGAGGGGAAAACAATGGGCAGGTGACGCAGTGGTAGTGATCTTGTTCATTACGCGCATAACCCAAGCTGCCGATGACATGATTTCATTCAGCATTGAGTGCACCAAACCTCTTGCCACTTAGCGTCGTGAAATTGGTATCGGACTTCTTTGAGACCTAATTTGTCCTCCAGCCCCTATGGTAATGCGCCAGCACGGTTCTGTCAGAATTCCGGAGAGAATAGACTCAAGCGGCATTCAATGACATGAATGCGATATATGTGACGTTCTGACGTGTTAGAAAAAACAGGAAATTTACAGTGGTTGACGAGATGAGAAGGCAACAGAGACTTAGTGATCTTTTAGGCTTTTAAAAGAAAAATTAGCTTAGAAGCTTCTAAGACTATACCGAACTAAACACCATATCGAAGGATTGCATTTTCTATCCGTTAAACGAACCATACCAGTTTTCAAGAAAATTGTGTCTTCCTAAATGGACAAGTCCCCAAATTTTTTCTGAAATGACAGTGCCATCTTAGAGAGGAAAAAGAAACAGGACAGCGAACTCTTATTGTCTTAATCATTGTAATGCAAAAGAGAATAAAAGAAACTCTATAAAGTGAAGACGAGAGACTGAAGGATTTGTGGTAAAAGAAGCATAAAAAAGGGCAATAAATCGATTAATATGTACATCACTTCTTATGGATTTCTGGCTTTCCACGAGATCGTCAATACAACACTTATGCTACCGTCATTTGGCAGTCATTTTGATGGCCGCCATTTTGGTGGATTTCGACTTCTTTCCATCCATCAGAGTCGACACAATTGAACTTTTATACCGTCAATCTTTTAAAAATCGCTCATATCTTTGATTCCTGCAAAAATCGTCTAAGACAGAACGGGTTTGCAGTGAAGTAACTTGAGAAGATTCCGTGAGAAACAAAACTGTTTGATTTACTTTCCACACTAAACAGACTAATCGTGTTTGTGCATTAATAATGTGCTCTTCCACACGCACTTGTCCGGTTGGATACGATGGCGGTGTGTGTTTGATTGATTGATGAGTGAGTACGAACGTTGCGAATCAACACGCTTTTTAAACCTGGAGGGAACGCTTATATTCTTCTTAGATTCGTCCTTAGTAAACATACCAGCTTTTGAATTATTGGCTGTGATGCGACTGCGTGAACTACTATTATCATTAAAAAGAATAAAACTTTGTTTAGAAGCTTCCAGTAATGATGGATACCAGCAACTGAATGAAAGCTCCAAGTACAGAGGTGCTCATGCTTCAAGAAAACGGCTCATATTCATTAGAAGGGTACTATAACAAAGTATAAAGCAGCCGATTGTATGAATTCCACATATAGCTAATTCAAAGTGTGTTAAAGTGAGCACAGAAAATTGTAGTTAGCAGCCAGGAACTCAGCCTATAATAAATATCTCATACCGAGCATATTATGCAAAAGAAGAGTTTCATACGGATCGTTACAATAAGTGTTCATGCACATGTAGATGGAAATGCAGATAATATTCCTTGAGATATAGAACAGTCTCGGTATCTTCTGTGATTAAGAAGAAGACATTTTTAAGTCGATGACTGCGAGACATACCAATCTTGGGTACACCCGCTACATAAGAGACTATCTTTAAGTCATGGGTGTGAACTGTTGCGCTGATCTGTTTTCGAGACACCCTTACTCGCAAGGGTGTCCCTCTACCATTTCTCCGTCATTCCTGGCGAAGAATATGCTTTGAGTGAAGAGCTTATAAACAATGGAAAGCAGGCGGATCTGGGCTCTAGTTGCTGATGTTTGTGCAGCGCTCCCTTTTTATACAACAACGTAGAGATTCTTTGTATTTTTGTTGAGCAAACGCGAAGTGTTACTATTCTTTATTCACGAATAAGCTGGCGTTTCGGCGGATTTCGCCTTTCTCAGAGCCTGGAAAAGTCAAGTTGATAGCAATCTACTCGACCAAACGCCTCGAAAACAAGGAAACTCTAAACCGAAATTTCAATCACATTGAACACAGCTTTGCACACTCACCGCTTTCTATGAGGTTTTCACTAAGTATGTCACGTAGAGACCAACCGCACAGAAATCACATGTAAGCATAATGTGCTCCTCCCAACAGAATAGCATATACTGCCCTATATCACGTGTGATAATGAGGCAATCTTCCCTGCGGTTCATTTTCGTATTTCTGGAATTAATCCAGAATGCCTCGAGAGTTTTGCTCCCTTGTGTTCTTGATTCGTGTGCGAGGATCGTGACACAAAGGATATAGGGCAGTATATAAGACTGTTATTCTCATGGGAGGGGCACATTATGCTTCCATGTGAATTCTGTGCGGTTGGTCTTTACGTGACATACTTAGTGAAAACCTCATAGAAAGCGGTGAGTGTGCAAAGCTGTGTTCAATGTGATTGAAATTTTGGTTTAGCGTTTTCTTTGTTTGG
Source organism: Angiostrongylus costaricensis (assembly GCA_900624975.1). Taxonomy (NCBI): domain Eukaryota; kingdom Metazoa; phylum Nematoda; class Chromadorea; order Rhabditida; family Metastrongylidae; genus Angiostrongylus; species Angiostrongylus costaricensis. The sequence continues at coordinate 131,759 of UYYA01003817.1, read as the reverse complement.
TTATGGTTTCACCTCGCTTTTGCTCAACAAAAATACGAAGAATTACTTGACCGATGCCGCGGTTAATAGAAAGTCGGTCGTGGGAATGTAGAGATTAATGTTTCTACTAAATAGAAACTTCCCCTTCTAATAAATACTATGTGAAGTGCATTCCAACGCATTATTAAGAGCTGACAGTAGATTATTAAAACATTGGGTTTAATAGTTTTAGGGGTGCAGTTGTTGGAAATGCATACATCGTGGCAGGATTTGTAAGCTAATTTGGCAAGCTGTTGAGAATGTCGTTGTAAAAGTAGTAGATGTCCTGATAAATTACTGTTCGTGAACCTGGGAGTATTACGCAAAGTGGCACACTGATAGGTTACTGACTAGGACTTGACTACTAAAGATTAGCTTGTAAGCTCGAAGCTCTCGAGAGAATAGGCTGTTCGTGACTCTGAAACTCTTGCCTTTGCCATCACCCTCTTAAATTAGCTCTATGAGGCATTCGTATTCTGTACTAATTTGGTTGTGGATGATGTATTCTTGAAAATTTGATATAGTACTCCCAAAGAAAAATGACTTTGAGAGTTCGTCATCAGAATTTTATATGTCCTTCTCGTTTTGGTAAAAAATCCTGTTCGAAGCATGCATTGAGCCGGTCACGCGTAATGTTTTGAGAGCGCAGTAAAATTATTGTAAATCGGCTTTCACTTAACCTTAGTATGAATGATTAACGTATTTTCTTTTACTGACAAGCTAGCGCAAGGTTGTTACCAAATATTTGCTGAGCTAACGTTTCAACGTCCTCGCCTTCATCAGAGCTGGTATTCCGGGTCGATAGTCCATAGTCGTTCATCTTTTCGATGTGGTATCTTCGTCGTGGTATCGAGTCGGATCTTCGGAGATACCACACTGAGAGGGCGAACGACTGTGGACCATCTATTTGGATCGTCGGCTCTTATGAAGACGAATACTTCATCAAAACGTTGGACGAATAAATATCTGGTAACAACTTTGTGTTGGCTTATCAACAAAACGAGGTAGCAAAAATGTGGAGTGATGTGGCCAACTTTGCAACAACGTTCTCAAATAAGAGGCTTTGACTTCCAGCATTTAGAAATGAGACTCCTGAACTATAACATACGCGAATGGTAGTTGTTTCAATTTCTTGCGCTTATTACATATTCTGAAAGCTTATTTGTTTTTTGACCTTATAATACGGTTCATGGACACCAACGAGAGGTTTTTCAGACGCTTATCTAATGATGCTCTTCATGTCTAAGCGGCTAATAATGAAAATACCAGGCGTTACTATTTTTTATAGGGTCTCAAAGTCTATTTGGAATACTCGTAATTAGTATTATTTATAGGCGAACAATAGCGCGTTCGTTCCCCACCTCAGACACCTGCGGTCCGGAGTTTTGTAAATATCTCAGCATCATTGAAGTTATTCATAGGTCACGTATGTCAGTGGATGACATGAACGGGTCCACATTTTTTAAGCGAAAGCCATCAATGTAAATCACTAGTTCAGGTGAATCAGTGTTTACGGCCAGACAACTGCAGCGCCAGCAACGTCACCAACTCTTCTGCCGCACCTACCGAGCGAATAGTCTTCTTCCGGTATAATAAATATAATAACCACTGCCCCTTCGCGTTGGCCAGTTACGGAAGCTCGTAATTGTTATTCCCGATCTCCACTACCCATTCTTCATTTGAGGATTTCGATGCCAACGTACGTCTACCGCACTCGCAATTCTTCGCAATTGTCTTCCCACTTAAGCAGCATGATTATGGAATCATAACAGCTTATTAACACTTGCTTTGTGCATAACTGGTAGCTGTCTCGCAGCCACAGAAGAAAAGAGCAGAGGTCTCACCTTTAGAACAACCTTTCTCAACTCGTAAAGGAAAACTCGTAAAATATCGTTGCGAAAACACATATTTTTGTCAAAGCTATCACGAGTACTTTATAAAGCGTCTTTCACTTAACCTCAAAGCAAATAATCAACATATTTCTTTAGATTGCTCAGGTTGCACGAGGCTGCAACTAGCTTTTACAGCCTAACGTTTCGACATAACCTTCCTCTTCCAATGAGGTTACTTCATTCCAGTGGTGTTTCACCTTGATTCAACTCGACGCCACTGAGAAAACCCAGATTAATAGAAAGAATAACCATAGACCATTGAACCAAATTCTCGCAGCTTTAAAGAAGCCTAAGACATTAAAAGTTTGATGTGCTTCGAATCGTGGTTACCTTTTGGGGCGGCTCAAATGCTATAGATTGCACTGTCGAAGGCCTTGCTTTGCTTTTTACTCTCAGAAAATTTTTCATCCTTACGGTGTCATCAGTGGTCACAAGGTAACGGAAATAGTCCGAGGAGCACAAATCGGTATTGAAAGTTTAATTGAAGATGCAGTCAAAATTACAATGCTTAGCTTTGATCAACTGCTTATTATTTTTTCATGACAGCTTCACCGGTCACCTGTTACCTGGTCCCTGTCCTCCCGTTGATCGCCCAGTGACCTGAATGGGCGCCGCAAATCTTCCATTTCATCCCATCAAGCGCAAGAGTTATCCGGTGGTTTTTGCTTTCTCTAGAAGCTCGTTGAGCATTATGTCTTTCTTGTACGCTTTTCGTAAAGAACTCTGGCCATTGGGTCGGTGGTTTTGCTGCAGTACTTTTGACATTCCGAGGAAGCAGTCACTAACGACTGATGTCAACCGGACCGGTTGTCGTTCATAAGCATTACTGTCCAGCCCACCTTATCTTCGACTGTTTCGCGTATAGAAGGGCATCTTTAATTTTAGGTCATGTGCGCAGGCCGGGGCTTCGGATCCCTTCACTACCTTGTGTGACACGTTGTAGTCCTACCAACGTCCTTTTGACCGCCAGTTTAACCATGCTAAGTGGTTTTCCATCCTGCTTACTCAGGTAACAGGTTTCTAACGCATATCTTAAGGCAGGAATTATTGTCAAGTCGAAGTGTTGGCACGGAGTCGGGTGTTCCTTGCCTTTTTCACTACATCCTCGATAGTCTTGAAAGCTCACTGAGCCACTCGCTTCTTCCTGCTCAACTCTGCATCTAGGTGGTCCATCTTGTTGATTTTCCGATTCAGATAGACGGAGCTGCAGCATTCGGAAATATTAATTTCGTTAAACGTGAATGGAGCATACGTAACCAATCGGCTCCTCATGAGCATCTTTGCAAGATTTAGTCGAAGAACCATCTTTCCATAGCCTTTAACAAAGTAGGCAAGTCTTCCTTTCGCTTGGCCAATGTTCGCTATTATAAGAATGGTGTCATGAGCAAAGCGAAAATGGTGTAATTGCTAACCAACGATTTTCACTCCAATATTCTCATGACGTTCTCGAGGGCGGCGGTAAATAATTTTTGAGAGATGGTATCGCCTTGCCCAGCCCTTGTTTTGACGTCGATGTTAATATCGTTGTAGAATGGTAATATTTTAGTTGTGAAATTTTCGTATAACTCTTCATGAATCTTTATCTATCGAGTAGGGACTCCCTGGCCGTCAAGGGCTTCTACGACTGCTTCTATTTCAACTGAGTCAAAATATGAGATATCCCAATTCCATTGATTGTTGACTGATGATAACACCTAAGACAGCTAGAAAAAGACGAATTGAACGACTCGAATAGTGTGGTGGTGAACGCGTTAAACCTGCTAAAGGGTAGTAGCGTGTTTGATCACCACCGAAGACACCTGAGCTCCGGAGTTTTGAAAATACCTCAGGATCATTGTAGTTATATTTCACAGCTTACATTGCCAAAAAATAATAGGCAGCAAATAAAAAGTGACTACAATAAGTCAAAGCATTCTTTAAATCGATGAAAATGAGAAAGAGCGGTCCTCTCGCGATACTTCGGTGAGTCTTGTCATCGTATGGCTGTAGTCCATCGTACTGAATCCTTTTCGAAACTCTGCTTGCTCACATGGTTGCCCTTCGTCCAGTGCTTTTTCAATACTGTGTAGCATGACTCGAGTGGAAAGTTTTTAAAGGAGAGATATTAAGCAGATTGGGTGCGATACTTGCCGATATTGTGGAGATTACCCTTCTTGGACAAAAGCACAATGTTGGTGGTCTTGTTACGCCTAGATAATACTTATTATTGTAAAAACGATGTTATCAGCGAAGTGAGGTTTGTATCGCCTTGCCTAACCTTTCTTTTTTGACATAGATGCTAATATAGTTACACCATGGTGATATTTTGTTTATATGCTGTGTAGAGAAGCCCTTGCTGTCCAAGGCTTCCGTAATTGCTAAGGCTTCTGTAACTTGTCTCAACTTAGTCAGAAATTTTCTTCAAATTGATAAAAATGCGCCAATGTGGTCTCCTTTGCTCTCATGATACTTCCTTTCAATTTGTTTTCGTGTGGATCTGGTCCATTATTCTGAATGTTTTCCGAAACTCAGCTTGTTGCTATGGCTGTCCTTCGTCCAGTGTTCTGTGAATGCTGTTTGGGACAATTTAACCAAAGTGTTTGCAGGCAAATCACTGCTTTTGAACAATAACACTGAATTGCTGGTCTTCCAATAAATTCGAACCCAGAAAACGTCTAAAGACCAGCCATTGTGTTGATGACTGGTAGAAGGTTCTTCAGGCATTCGGGTCTGAACCTTTCCGGTCCAGGTATTGTTCTACACTTCATTGACGAAATAGTATGTCTGTCGAATTTCGTATAGGGAAACCAGCAGTGACATATCCATCCGCCTTTATTTTATGTGAAAGCGAAAGAATAAAGCTAATAAAAGCGAGTAGTAACCGCGAATGATTTCCTCCGTTGCCTTTCTCGAGCGTCTCTTCTCTTGTGGGCGTCAGAATATGATTATTTCGGTCTTCTAAATGTCCAGTTCTCGCTCTGGCTTGCGAGTGCTCTTATCAACCTCGGCAGCTGCAACCACAACTGCTGCTCTTCTCTCTCTAATATCTTCTTTCATCTCATCTCTGAACTGCTTTGTAGGTTCGGATATGTGTTGGCCGTTGCTTCTAGCTTGTGCGATCTCGTCTCCTTCTAATTTGGGAGAACAGCAACATCAATTAGGCAAGATCTTCGATTTACATGACGTAGTGTATTTCGCTATATTACGCTCCTCTGAAAGACTACCGCATCTACCATCGACAGTGGGGTTACTGGAATTGCGAGTTACTGTGATTGGTCTTTTTCGTGGTATTCAATTCAGCCGCCCACACTGCTCGCTTTGTTCAATTTTGTGGGTCTCAATAAAACTCTTATGTATTGTCCTTTCTGCATAGCTTTTCTAACTCCATTCAGAACGCTTCACCTTTTTGTAGCCATAGCTTGATATCGGTGCATAAACGACGAAGACTGTCAAATCCGGTATTGCTTTGTATCTTTTCAACTGTAAATATCCTATTCGGGTTGTTCATAACTTGAAGGAATCGACGTTCACGGCGAAGCTGGTGTTGACGAAAACGCCGACGTCGACGACTTTTTTAGCGTCGCAAATTCTGAGAAACAGCTCTTTTCCGGTGTTATAGACGGAGTTGAATGAACGTCGTCTTCTTGTCTCAGCCAGTTCAATGATGTCGTAGCCATCCTTCACGCATACTTTATCAAGTACTTTATCGAAGACTTTGACACAAGGAAGCGGGTATTGTTGGTACAGACTGTCACCTCAGCCCATTGTGGTTTGGGCGGCATTGAGTGGGTCTGAGATTTTAACAGCCTCTTCGTACTCGTCTTATTAAACGCAGCCATATCGGAGCCTCTTTCGAGTAGAGAGAATGAGTCTTGTCAGTTTACCCTAAAGTACCCGAGGAAGTTATTTGTTGGAGGAGGCTCCTGTACGCTTCCCATCTACTTCTCCGTTGATTGATTGCCGGCTTTGGCCGAATTGACGTGTTGAATACAATCTCATAAATGAAAACACACCCACGAACGTATGGATAAATACATCACAGCAAACAAAGGAAGCACGTGCCAAATCAGCGCAGCAAAAACAGGGAGTCCACTCCCTGGTTCCATGCGTGTCTCAGGGAGGCATAAGGTCGCTTTTGGTATACCTTTAACCTCCTATTAATCGACTGGGACGCGCAGCGTTGCATTGTACCGGTAAAAATTTCCTCTACGAGGAAGCTCTGTGAAATTTTTGCTATACGATAAATATGTCATGCAAAAACAGAAATTGAACATAATACTACCGATCTATTACTATTGATAATCTAGTTTTTCAAACGCGGAAAAATGTGAAGCAGACACATCCATAAAAGCCACCAGGGGCAACTTTGAATGGCCCTAAGATTTAGACAGTCTCTTCTCACTCATCTCATCCAACACTGTCGGATCGGGACCTTGGTCAGGAAAATGAGACCCAATTATTTCACTCCATTTAACATTTGGTATCACGAATGCCTTGTTGAGCTCTAAACGTGAGTGCTGAACACTCTCTAGTCTCTTCCAGAGTAGACAAGAACCTTATTTGCAGGAATCAACGCCTAAGACCCTCCTATACACTTCCGTTTCGCTTTACTGTAGACTTTTGACCGAATTTACTCTTAAAATGCGATCCGCATAAACGAGAACACACCCGAGCACGGATACATAGATGTGTCCTCGCAAGTATGGAATGTACGTCTTAAATCGACGCAGCAGAAACAGAGAGACCATGCTGTAGATCCATCTACGTTTCACGGAAGCACAACAATTTTTTTTATCCCTGTTTAACCCACTTCGTACACCTAGGGATGAGCGATGGTCTCTCGCGACTAGTCGGCTTGAGATCTATGACCTCTATGACCGAGAACTGTGAAGAAAAATAGTGTGATAAGAAAGAACGGCAGCCTAGTATTGAATATTTAGTTGAGTACCAAAAGTGCATCTCAAGGTAGTAGCAGTTTAAAATTGATTTACGAGCAAATATGATGATATCGCAGTCTTGGAGTAAACAAGGAAATCCATCGTATTAGGTTGGTTCAGCAAAATTGAAAAAACGGTTAGGAACTTTTTTAGTGTGAAGTGTAAATGTGTGAGCTCGACAGCCGTTGATGAGGGGCACATGAAAGGAAGTTCATGGTATTCTTTCATTGATAAGCTAAAAAGAAATTCGTGGTGTTTCTATACGCTCGTCTTCGAATGCACCAAGCTAAACCATATTTCCCAGGATCGACTTTCTCTTAACCTCGGCATTGAATTATAAATTCATCGTTTCTCAGAAATCGCGAGGTTGTCAAACAGCATACGTTTACTTTCACACAATAACACACATGCAACACAACCGTAGCCGACGTTCCGACAAAATCGCCTTCTTCAGAGCCACCTTCTAAACCATAATGTTGAAATTTCTGCACAAAAAGGACAATGTCTTCTCGTATTCTGTATGAACACCTAACCAATCACCAGATTCATGCATTAAAGCATCGTTTGCACACCAGATGAGGAAATTCTTGAGAAAGTAAATAGATATAAATGCAAGTGAAGGTCATAAAAGACATCTGTGTCATCATCGTCGCCGTCGTCACTGACAGCTCTACTGCCCAACTAGTTTAGCATCTTTCCTTTTGCTGCCTTTGTAGTGCCTAGACCCTGAAGAAACTACGAACGCATAGGAGTATCAAAAAAGCTGTATTTAAATCCTAGTAATATTAAAATTATGAATTAGGAATACAACCACAGTGGTCCTGAGATATTTACAAAACTCCGGACCGCAGGAGAGCGCGGTGGGGAACGAACGCTCTATTACCTTTCTGGGGGCTAACACGTTCACCACCACCCCATGTGGGTCCATCGTTTCGTCTGTCTCTCAGCTAGTTCTATCGATCAGTACCATCAGCAACCATGCTTCAGCGAAATTGATCTGGTGAGCCCAAATGGGCAATGAACCCAGTTAAGCTCAGGCTGAAGTTTTTTTGTAGTAGGCAGCCAATAGGAAGTTAACATTGAAAATATAAATAGTTTTCTCAGTAGTTCCCAGGATTGACTTTCTATTAACCTCGGCATTGGAATATGAATGCGTCGTTTTCTTGTTCAGCAATCGCGAGGTTTTTAAACAGCATACATTTACTTCCATAAAAAAAACACAATACAATACAACACTAGCTGACTTTTAGGCAGTATCGCCTTCTTCAGACCCTGGAAGGGTATACTGACATACAATCTACTAGGCCAAACGCTTCAACAACACTTACAAAAAGACGAAAAACTCTATGGTAATTACATGATCAACAACTTCTCGAGAAAACCCACCGCTTTTTCGTGACTTCCAGTGAGGAAGTTTAGAGCAGTTGATTATAGTCGCATGTGGTTGACGACCACACCATCCCACATCAAAACTCGATGCGAACATAAGGGATCAGGTCGCGTATGACCTCCGGGCATTCATCCTTGCTATTCATTGTAGGTTTTTGTCATTGATCCAAAAAGCCTCAAGGAGTTTTCGCGCTGGTGTTTTGGACTCCTGTGCAAGGATATTGACTTTTACTTCAAAATCGTCTCCGCTATGCTTTTGTATCCTAAGCGTGCCTAGTGGGGTGCTTCGTCTTAGTTTTCGTTTGCCATCTAGGTGTTCTTTTATACGGATACACAAAGTTCTGCCCGTTTCGCCAATATACTCATCTCCGCAATTATTACAAGAGATCAGGTATATCGTACCTGAACTCATGCAATCACCCTCCCTGCCGTAAGGGCAAATTACGCAATTTCTTGTTTCACACAGACGGTCATACAGGCGGTTGCGAACTAATTGGCGACGTAGAGTAGCCGGTAGTATTTCAACTACCGCTACCGATTCCTCTAGACCTGCCTTTCTTAGGCCTCGTTTTATAGCTACGCTTACTTCATCGCTTATAAAAGGCAACATAAACGGGACTTTCTTTTGGCCAAGTGTTTCGCGTGGGCGAGTCGTTCTCCTTGTAAACTTATCTCGTGGGATTACTATTTCGTAGCCATTGGAGATGGCTATCTGCCGAGCCAAGTCGCGAGATTCTTCCTTTAGTTCCCTGGTAGTGCACACAGAGGTAGCTGTTCGAAACATGTTTCTCACAATTGCCCTCTTTGTGTGAAGAAATGAAATGAACAAGAATGTTCTTGTTACTTGGGTGCAGTCGGTGGGATGGTGCAGTCGTCAACCACATGCGACTATAGTCAACTGTTCTAAATTTCCTCATTGGAAGTCACGAAAAAAGCGGCTCTGAAGAAGGCGATACTGCCGAAGCGTCAGCTAGCGTTGTATTGTATTGTGTTTTTTTTTATGGAAGTAAATGTATGCTGTTTAAAAACCTCGCGATTGCTGAACAAGAAAACGACACACTTGTTACTTGGCTTTCGATACCACTTTGTCAAGTAACCGCTACTTGATAGGTTGATTTGAACGTCCAAAAACGGAAGCCAGTTTTTTCTCGGTTTCTCCCGGGTGAACTTTATGTACTCGGACTGCTCGCTCAATAATTCAAAGCATTTGTCCATCTCCTATTGCGTTGAGAAGACGACAATGCAATCATCTACATATCTGCAGTAGAGTAGTGGCCGGAGAACGAGAACAAGGGTTTCTATCTTAGACATAAACATAATGCCAAGGCTTGGTGCCAATCGCTGTCCCATTGCCAACCCCTTTATTTGCGCGAAATATTTCCCATACCATCTGAAAATCGAGCAGTTTAGGCACTCCTTTAAGAGAGCCATTAGCTGTTGGATAGACAAGCAATGCATATTTATTCTTCCTTCATGTTCAACAAGAAGTTCGAAGATGGCTTGCATTGCGGAGTCATTCGACACGTTGGTGTACAGTGCGGTAACGTCGAAAGACTCCATCACGTATGCGTTATTAGGAGACGTGTTACGTAGACGTTCTAGGAACATTTGGGTGTTTGTGAGGTGAGCCGGAATGTGGTTAAGCAACTGGGTAAGTATCAGGCTTAAAAACCAGGTTATTCTATCCGTTGGCCCGCCTACACAGCTGATGATCGGTCTACCCTTAAATGATGACGGATTGGTTGACGCATGATCATCAGGTGATACCAGCTTATGTGTTTTAATAAGTAGGTATAGGACGGGACATGTTTCGGTTGCGGTTGTTTCTTGAAGCTGAGACATATGAATTGTCCAAAAGATTTTCGAATTTTCGTTGTAAGGTTATTTTGGAATTAGATCTAATAAAACCGCATGTCAATATTGACCCACCAACTATCCTCCTCCAAAGGCGATCCTCCAAATACAAAGCACAAAAATGTTCCTTCGTTGCACACTTCTTCATTCTGGCAAACATCTCGTTCTGCTTGCTTCGTAGTGCAGCTCGAAGTAGTTCCATTTCGATGCCTCGTACTTGTTGGCTGCCCTCTGGTTGACCGCATATCTCGTGAAGTCGCTTTCGTTTTATAAACTTCGGCACGACTCGATGTTGAAAACAGCGGCGGAGGAAGTTGATTTGCTGTCTAGCTAAGACAATCTTCTGTCTTAGTGACAATGCTTCCTTCACAAGTCGAAAGTGTTTTGCTGGTAGATCTTGTAATAGTTGCCAGGATCGACTTTCTATTAACCTCGGCATTGGAATATGAATGCGTCGTTTTCTTGTTCAGCAATCGCGAGGTTTTTAAACAGCATACATTTACTTCCCTAGAAAAATACAACGCTAGCTGACGTTTCGGCAGTATCGCCTTCTTCTTTTCCGGAAGTAAATGTATGCTGTTTAAAAACCTCGCGATTGCTGAACAAGTTTTCTCAGTCGCAATAATTGGACATTTTGGTCTAATATCTTCATGATAGGAAAACAAACCACTTTTCGATGGTCATTAAATTTGCTAACAATTAATAGCCAATAAAAATGTATTACTGTATTGTGTAGAGGTGGAAGAAAAGTTAAGTAGTCGAAAAAATTTTTAACAGTTGCTCACATCAGGTTTGCTAAAGTCGAAAAATTAAGGAATGAGAATAATTCTACTGTTCGTGACAGCTCTCACAGTGGTAGAATGTGGCTTAATAGATGTCAATACTGAAATAATGAACTTCTTTAATGATCGAGATGAGACTGAAAACATTAAACAGGCAAAAACGAAGGTGAGAAAAAACTCACCTATGTATGTCTTGTATTTTCGTAATAAAAAAGCTTTTAGAAAGGACGCAAAATTCTTTCTGCCCGACACAATTTTCCAGACACATCGGTTGCAATGGTGGAAGAGCTGTTTTCATCTGCAATGGAAGAAAAGAACGTCAATCAGGGATTGAAGGTGCCCTTCTCCTTTTTTACTCCTTTGCACGCCCCAACTCTTGTACTTGAAAAAAGGGTTTCCTTACTCAGGAGCAATCAAAGGATTACTACTCATATTTGGATAAACCGATTTTGAGTATCAGTTCAGATAGTGCCACTGGACGAATTCTCCTCTAAAATAGCATCGTTGTCACTGAGTAAATTATGAGAAGGAGCTCATTTATAAAACTTTCGAAAACTTATGACAGATCGTGTCCACGGGACAAACCGAGCGGGTCTTCAACGACGCGGTAGGTGGCGTTCGTTCAAAGCGACAGGTGTTGAAGCTCGAGGCTTATCCGAACTCGACATGGAAGGACGGCGTATTCTATGCGTTCAACACATCAGGTTAGTTCTGTGCACAGTTGTACTCTTAATTTTGCAAACTTTTCCGGTTTGCTTTGATGACGTTAAAAAGACCGCAAGTATTTGGGAAAACTCTTTTAAACTTCTACGGTTTTCTCTGCCGAATTCCATCTAATCACGACATAATTAATCAATTTTTTCATCAGCAGAAAATCTTTGTAAAGAAACTGTATTTGCAAAGCCCAGGAACTGGGAAGGAATATGTTCCAGATAATCTTAATAAACAAGTTCTTGTTCTGGCCGTTATAACTAATCACAGCATGGAATCAGCACTGGCACGGTGATGATTACTTGGATACTTGGATACTCGGACGGCCTCCCTTCACTAGTTGTGCCGGTCCCAGCACAACCTCCACTTTTCGAAGATTTGCTAGTTTAGCCATTGTGGTTTCTTGCCAATGCCAGCCCCAGGTCGTTTCTTGCCAATGCCAGCCCCAGGTCGTCACCACCACAGACAGTCGCCGCCTTTATGGATGAGGAAGATTAGCCAAAATGCGACTTGTTTGATACCAGAACGGTGGTGGATCCTGGTATTCATTTACTCTTAGCTGGGGTTCCTGATGGAAACGCCGAAATCCTTCTCAGCTTGGCAGACTCTGCCAGGGGATGAATCTCCCGCTGTGCATTACAGGCCGACATCCAGGAACACTTCCCGGCCACAATGAGGGTGTAAACCGTTAGGAGGAGCATAGTAATGATTGGGAAATATAAGTAGGAAGGCTTTGAAAAATAAAGGGCGAGAATGTAATCAAATCATCAAAGAAATCAAAAATTAGACATAACAGAGTAATAGAAACCGAATAAAACAAAGTTAGTTTGTTCTTGATGAGTCGTTATGAGACTGTTAGTATTACATTTACTACACAGTGGTAGACGTTTTAATGGACTTACTCATTTTCACCACACATCACTACAGAAAATTCGTAATTTTTCAGAGATTGCTTCAAAATCTTTCCATGTCTATAATAAGAGGTTAAAATTTTAGACCATACCGTTCAAAATTTATTCAAAAAGGGCATGGAGATATATAGTGACACCACCTGTATCGACTTTGTGGAAGACAATAATAGTATGGCTTACGTTCAACTTCAAATATGACATAAATTTTTGATCAGTCACTTGCAGCTTGGGATAAAGTGGTCGTGGTCAAACAACCAGTAATGTCTGCGGACGCGGACATTGGACGACTCGGTGGAGATCAATTTCTTTCTCTTAATGAAGGCTTCGCGACGGTGCGACGCATTCGAAATACGAACTCTGCAAGATGACGTGTTCTCTTTCTCTTTTAGGGACGTTTTTTTCCAGTATTAGGTCAGGTACAACTTTTAGATAGGGTCAGCTGTCCATGAGATTGGCCATGCTTTTGGATTCTTGCACACAATACAACGAAGTGACCGCGACAATTACATTCGTATAGTCAGCCAAAACCTTGACGTGGGTCTTTCGGAAAACGCTTGCGACCAATATATTTGAAAGGTCATAAAATTACTGGTTTAGCCACGTGAAACTAAAGAGTTCGTAAAATCACATCGAAATTATATTGATGTATATGGGATGAGATACGACTACGGAAGCATCATGCACTACGATGAACTAAGGTTTGCACCAAGCGTTCTGGTTCATCTCATGAGAGTAGAAACACAACTTCCAGTGGTTCTATTAACGGCCAGGCCACCATTTTTGCGAGAGATCCTCGTTATCAAACGACTATGGGATCTGAAATAATTTCCTTCTCCGACATCTTTGTAATCAATGAGCACTATGGATGCAACGGTTGAACCTAGAGCCATTTTGCACTATAATTCTACAAGGCTGTAAGAATCTTAACAGTTCAGAAAGATGCAATAAGTCGACGTCTGCTAAGTGTGCGAACGAGGGATTTGCTCACCCTCGAAACTGTTCCATTTGTATTTGTCCTAGTGGCTACGGTGGCACGTTGTGTGATCGACGGGTAAGAATTGATTCTGTAGATAAACAGTATGTCTTGCATAAAAATTCAAATCGCTTCAGCCACCAGGACGTGGAGAAGATCTGGTGGCGGCTAGTAAGAAACAAACGCTTTCCTACAGACTAGGTTTTGGACTCGATCTCAGGGATCAGTTCATGTTTTGCAACTACGTGATTATGGTACAAATCCCTTAATCAATGTTGTCAATAAATGGGAAATATAACCTCGTTCAGGCGCCTGAGGGAAAGAAAATCGAGGTTGAGGCCCGATCGATCTCTCGTGGATATGAAAGAGGCGGCTGCCCAAGAGGTGTCGAGATAAAGGCTCAGGAGGATTTGACGCTGACGGGTTACCGGTAAAAATGAGCTCTAAAAGATACCACGGTTTCCCTATAAGTTTCGATTTTTTCTTTAAGCTTCTGCTTCGCTAGTGGCAGCGATGGTCCCATTGTTTCAAATTCGAATCGTATGCCTGTGATCTCATACAATAGATTCAGTACGATGCAGACAATATTCACTTATCGTTACGTTGATTAAAGAGTGGATTCAATCTACGGAAGATTTGTTGCACTCCAAACTACTTTAGTCGCATTGTAGATTTTGTAAATAGATAATTGAGATCAAACGAAGGTGTTAAGGAAACGCGGTACTGGCGTTTGTATGTGTAATTGTTCTATTGTTACATTGAACAAGGAAAGTATTCAAACTTTGCAAGATTTTCTATCCGCCAAATAACTTTGTTCGTTGTGTAGACTTTGTGTAAAAATTAAGAGCTTGGGATATTAATACATATGCATGCTATATCTTTTTTTGCATCATCCGTCATCACTGCCCGAATCCCAGAGCTTCTTACACTCAATTCATTTTCCTCGCATTCATCGTCCACAAAGATCATCGAACAATTCCTGCACTTTTCTCGCCTGCTGCTTGGAGATTTCGTCTTCTTGATCGTTTGTCGTAGATTTTTGGTAGAGTCGATTCTCCCTGCAGTCTTGTCGACAGTTGAGTAAGCGGTTCCCACATGGGCTGACAGGGTCGAGCTCGCACCTCGCTTCCTGATGGCCAGCATCACTAACCAATTTGCTATCCTATCTCTCAGTCCCAGATTGATGTCCGTCTATCTACATTCTCGACTTGATGTATTTTTCATAGGCTCATCGTGGAACTGGCACACTGGAGTGCCAAATGACAGTTTTATGCTCGGAATATTTTTTGCCCATAGCAAAAACGCAGGCCTTATTGCGGTTTAATTGTATTCATAATCCGAAAAAAAAAGAGAAAACCAGCACCAGCAGTGTAATGTTTCGAGGTTCAGCCTTAAGATTAGTTTCGTCGTTGAACCAAGCTTTGTCTGCAGCTTTGAATTAATAGACTACTTTGACTTTGATAAATAATGTTTTAGATTCATGGGCTGGTTTGGCTTTGCTAAATAATGTCTCATTGTTTTTGCAGTAAGACGTTTTCCACCAGATCATAGAGAAAGAGTCAAATCCAATCATGCATCTTTTCGGGCCATCCTGCTTTTCGTTGAAGAAAAACTCATGTATGATTGATGGCACAAAACCTCCTACGCCGGTTTCATTGTCACGAACCAAATGCTCCTGATTGGATGCGGAAATTGTTTTCTTAAAGAATATTGTTCCCGACTTTGTGTTAGAGAAAGAAACATGAAGAAACATGTAAAATTAAATCTATGTAAAAATAACTGATTGCGGAAACGGTCGCCGTTGAATAGGTATGTATGTATAACCTTAATGTATTTATTTATGTGATCTTATAAACCGATCTTCTTAAGCTGACGCGGGGTTGGTACAGGTCTTCGTTGTCGTTTTCGTTGTTTTTGATGCTATTGATCGATGGCTGACGTTTCGGCGACTTCGCCTTCCTCAGAGCCGTGATGTTACGTGCGACTGTCGACGAGACTGCAGGGAGAATCGACTCTACCAAAAATCTACGACAAACGATCAAGAAGACGAAATCTCCAAGCAGCAGGCGAGAAAAGTGCAGGAATTGTTCGATGATCTTTGTGGACGATGAATGCGAGGAAAATGAATTGAGTGTAAGAAGCTCTGGGATTCGGGCAGTGATGACGGATGATGCAAAAAAAGATATAGCATGCATATGTATTAATATCCCAAGCTCTTAATTTTTACACAAAGTCTACACAACGAACAAAGTTATTTGGCGGATAGAAAATCTTGCAAAGTTTGAATACTTTCCTTGTTCAATGTAACAATAGAACAATTACACATACAAACGCCAGTACCGCGTTTCCTTAACACCTTCGTTTGATCTCAATTATCTATTTACAAAATCTACAATGCGACTAAAGTAGTTTGGAGTGCAACAAATCTTCCGTAGATTGAATCCACTCTTTAATCAACGTAACGATAAGTGAATATTGTCTGCATCGTACTGAATCTATTGTATGAGATCACAGGCATACGATTCGACAAAACGAGCAGTTTCAGCGGCTGCCTGAGTTTATCATGACGAAGAAGACCGATCGTGATAACTCGCAATTCCAAGAACGCCGTAAGCTGGACACAGCAGTCTTTTAGTGGACAGAGTCATAACGAAATAGACCACATTATAGAAAATCGAAGCTTATGCGATGTCGCTAATGCCCCACAATTCGCAGCAGCAAGCGGATTCTTGGAGTGGCGGAATCACACAAGTTGAGGTAACGGCCATCTCTTGTCCGAGTTTGCAAAACATTGTAGGGAGGCGATAAAAGAATATTTTAAATAAAGACGAGCAGTAGTTAGGGTCGAAGCCGCAAAGGTTGTGAAATCCTATTGGAGCTTCACCATTTATAAAGCCAACATGGTCCTGTAACATTCTTGCTGTAACATTTGTTTTCTTAGAGCCAGGAGAATGGTCCACTTATTTCACTACGTTTCACGTTTGAAATACACACGCAGCTCACCGAGTTTTCACGTGATCGTCTGGATGTACTACCGGGTAGCTTGCCTCGCTGTCTTGACGTGAAGCTTATTTGCTGGAACCGCTTCCTAATCACTTCCTATGTTTATGTTGCTTGCATGCACACTTGCAAATCTCGCTATATTTTTTTTATTTTATACAAGCTTGCTGTGGTGATCCCAAAACTTCTTATATTCGGTTCGTATCCATGCACCCCTTACCCACAAATATCTTCCAACTTTTACGTGTGGCTTTGGCTGTTCATTGAATATTTTCATTTCACCTTGAATGTCGTATAATGCTGCTCGAGTCGATTTTCCTTGGCGTCCTGAGTTAGATGGAATGGAGTGTTGCCAGTTGGATTGCAGAGAGTGATTTCTCCCAGACAAGTCCGGTAGCAAATTCTCGAAGCCGGAGGGAAAAAAAGGCCTGCTTAGTCTGGAGCGAAATCGAACCAGTACCATGCTCATGATGACAGGCATCACTACCACAGTGCTATTCGCCTCCTATCTTGCTAATTAGCTATGTTTAAATTAGTATTACATGTAAAGAGTCTTATTTACCTATTTTCGAGATGTGAAGAAATTGAAGAAATTGCACGTCATGAGCGGCACATCATCACACGAACAAAAGCCTCAAGCGGAACAATCGTTATTTTTACATCAGACATGCTATCTCGTTGCTGAATATGAGGTTAGGCAAACACTAAAAAGCAACCTCTAATCCAAAGTGATTGTAATTTAATTAAATTTTACTTCATTCAATTGAGCTCGATGCGAGGTCTCATGTCGCAGGAATGAACGGCGGTGCGCAATCGTCTTGAAGAGTTCTTGTTCTGAAAAACGAACGCGCTATTGTCCTTTCCGGGGGCAAAAACGTTCACCACCACGCCATGCGGGTCCTTCGTTTCGCTTGTCTCTCAGATAATTCTATCGATCAGTGCCACCAGCAATCACCCACCAACAGGATTGTTGTGAGAGTCTAAACGGGCAATGAACTCAGTTAAACTAAGGTTGTAGTCGAAATCATAATGTTGCCTTCATATTTACTGCCTATTACAACTTTTCACGACAGGGTATTGTATATGATACAACCACAGTAATGCTGAGAAGACAATGTTAACATTGAGAACACAGTATTGGGAGACAGGCGAAACGAGGGACCTGCATGGTGTAGTAGAGGACGCGTTAGCCCCCGGAAAGGCTAATAGCGCGTTCGTTCCCCACCGCAGACACCTACGCTCCGGAGTTTAGCAAATATATCAGATATATAGCTCGGTTTTTCAGAGTTCCACCTCCAGTTCACTGCTTTGCTTAGATTCTTTCAAGTGCTCACTCATCCTTTTCTCAATTTTGCAGTTGCCGCTCGCTCAACTAGCCATCGTCAAAGTTTATATATTATGTTATTGTTTTTTGCTATAAACAATTATAACGCAAGCTTGAAATTGTTCTCCATGTCTACGTGAAAAAGTCTCACGTGGCGCACTCATATAAAGCCGAGCATTCTACTTTGTGCTAGTAATTACTCACTGCCGAAGACTGACCCAACGTCCTACATTTCACTGACTAATGCAAACCCTCCTTGCTCAGATGGCTGTTCTTTGTCCACTGTTGTCAGACCTTTTTAGTTTGACTTGAGTGAAGAGTTTATTGACGACAAACAGCGAGTAGGTTAAGCGATAGTTGCTGATACCGTACAGGTCATCCTTTTTACCTTGCATTCCGACAGGTAACAGATGAAAAGCCTAGCCAGTGTATTTACAAGGAGAGGTGAAAGGTTACTCAGGTGTTCAAATCGTATGCTACCCGAAGCTGGTGTTTTTTGATTCTTTACTGACGAAATAGCATGTCGGTTTTCAGGAGTAAGAACAGGTGAGGCCACATATCCATCCCTCTTTATTTCGTTTGAGGGGAGAAGGACGTGGCTATGGAACAGAACCATGTACTAATCGTGAATGATTTTTTTTCACTGCTTTTCTGGAAGCTGTAGTTGATTCGCTAAGGAGCGGAGGTGAAATAATCTTGGTTTTGTAACTGCCGAAGCTTCAGTGGGCTTTGCGAACACTTTTCTCAGTCTCTGCAGCTTCGATCATAACTGCTGACATTTTCTGTGCGGAATTTTCTTTCATCTCCTCTGTGCATTGTTTTGCAAGTCCGTTCGTGAGTTAGCGGTCGCTTGTAGCTCATTCGATTCCACTTTGACGTGTGAGCTCTAGTATTTCTGGAGGCAGACGTCTCTTGGTGACTTTCAAACACTCAGCCTTCAGATCGCCAACGTGAGAATGTTCACTAAGCCGGTCTGTTTCTTCAATGTTGTTCTCAACAATGGCATTTCCCAAAAGCTGACTAGTGAACCAATAATAAATAAGCTGGACTGAAACGGGTAGACCACTCTGCGTTCGTATATATGAACATTTAATCCGTAAACTTAAAGTTAATTCTTCGTATTCTTGTTGATCAAACGCGAGGTGTTATTTTTATTCTTTATTCACGAATAAACTGATGTTTTGGCGAATTTCACCTTTCTCAGAGCCTGGAAAGGTCAAGTTGACAGCAATCTATTCGGCCCGACACCTACATAACCAAACAAAGAAAACGCTAAACCAAAATTTCAATCACATTGAACACAGCATTGCACCACATTTTATGACGCTTCCACTGAGTATATAGCGTGAAGACCAACCGCACAGAATTCACATGGAAGTGTAGTGTCCTATCAGAATGACAGTCTTATATACCGCCCAGAATCACGCTTCATAGTGAGGCATTCTTCCTTGCGGTTCATTTTCGGATTCCTGAAATTAATCGAGAACGTCTCGAGAGTTTTTCGCGCCTATGTTCTCGATTCTTGTGCGAGGATCGTGACACGTACTTCAAAGTCTTCCCCGTTATGTCTCTTTTGGTCCTTTGCGTGTCTAGTGGGGTATTTGGTTGACGTTTGCCGGCTAGGTGTTCTTTTACGCGGACACAGAGGAGCCTGCCCGTTTCGCTAATGTATTCGCCTCCGCACCTAGGCGTTCCCATGACACAGAAACTTAACGGGGAATATCTTATAATACTATAGTACATTCCGCCCTTGCACAGGAATAGAAAAATAAGCGCGCAAAATTTTCGAAGCATTCTGGAAACATCTCAAGAAACTGAAAGTGAAGCTCACGGAGGAATGCCTGATAATCGTGCGTAAGCCCAGACAGTATTAAAGGCCGTTACTTTAATGTGAGAGGCACACAACGCTTCCGTGAACTCTATGCGGTTGGTCTCCACGTGACTAATTCAGTGGAAGACTAATGGAAAGCCATGATTGTGCGATGAAGCTATTCTGTGTTTAATCTGGCTGATATCTTGGTTTAGATTTTTTTCTGTTTATTATGGAAGTATTTGGCAGGGTAGACTGCGGTCAACTTGATCCTTCCAAGCTTTGAGGAGAGCGAAATCTGATGAAACGTCAGCTTATTCTTGAATAAAGAATAAAGTAACTCCTCGTGTTTGCTCAAAAATATAGGAATTGAATAAACTAAATAATTCTCAATTTTTAGTGGTTTAGGGATCTCTTTTTTGAATTTAGTACCTTGCTTTCCTTTCCGCGAAAAATGGAATATTGCATAAAGAGTGTGATGATGGGATCCTGCGCAGGATTTTGGAACCATAGAGGCATCGGTCAGGCAAGATGCTATGACGTCGTCTATTTCGTAGCGATATCCTCCAAAGAAAAATGTTTACGTCAAGCACTGAGAGTGGAGGTTTAGGAATTGCGAGTGACTATGGATGATCTTGCTCGTCATGATAAATTTAGAGCGCCCTCCACCTTGTTCATTCCATTCTAATCCGTGATTCCCAATGTGACGTTCTTCAAACGTCTTTCTGAGTTCAGTTCTAATGTTAAAATTTCCAATGTTGAGCTTGAAGAATATATTGTCTTTTCTGCAGAGCTTCTTTAGGCTCATATAATGACAACCTCGTGTCTGGTTATTGGAGAAGAACGTCGGATTAACACTGGAATCTTTTTAGTACTCACGTTTCCTTCTATCGCACGAAATAAGGGAAGAACAATATGTCTCAATGTTGGTTTTGTATTGGCAAGAATCAAGTTTTCAACTTCGGAGGGAAAACAGGCTGGTCAACAAGGAGTGAGGTCGAACCAGCACCGCTCTCTATAAAAGAGGCATCAATTCTACTGTGCCAGCTGCCTTTACAACACAAATTTATGAGTTTAAAGCGATCCTTTTCATAACAATCGGTAAATTGTTGGTGGATGTACGCCATTTGCATGGGGATGAATGCTTTTGCGCGCCGGGAAAATTCTGCTTGAGAAATTACAATCGTATTTTTGGAAAACTAACAAGTGGTGTGGTTGTTTCGTTTTTCCATTGTTTTACCACACATAGTTTTACCCATAGTTTAGGTGTACGCATCTGTTCTTTAGCGACAACCAAAACTTGACACCTGGGGAGTGGCGCATTGGGTTGTCTTTTAAATGAAGTTGACAAGATCTGGTGATTCCAAACTTGCTACAAGGTATGTTTTGGATGCCTGTGCGGGAATAGTGAATCTTATTTTAAAGTTTCTCTCTTTATCTTTCTGTGTTCTGTGTACACTTAGTGGAGTGTTTGGTTGGCATTTTCTGCTCTGCATTTCTTCCAGCTAGTCTTCAACCCACCGCTTCTATCAGCAATCGTCCATCAGCGACATTGATCTGGGTAGCACAAATGGGCATTGAACCCAGTTAAGCTGAGGCTGTACTCGAAACCACAATGTTAACCTTTTATTTTCTACCTACTATTTTCGGGTGATTGCTGATGGCAGCTTTAGGTAGGAAACTAGCAGAGTGAAACTCAGAGCAAGGACCTCCGTGGCACATTGTGTAACGCGTGAGCCCCCGCAAACGGAAATCGTGGTTCGATCTGGCCCAAGATCCAAATTTTATAAATATCTCAGCTTCGTTGTGGTTGTGATCCAAAAATGTTTAAGTATTCGTGAGATAGGCTGGTATGTGGTTCAGCAGATAGATGAGAATTGGGCTTATAAACCAAGCTATTATATCGGTGGGCCAGTCTACACAACTGATTACTGGTGCAACGTTGAAGGTTGAGCGGCTGACAGCACGTACTGACTTATTAGTTTCGATGTGTAAAAGACGGGGTATAGAGGATAGGTGTAGAGGATTATCCAGGTCCTCAATGATTCCAGCGATAATAAGGTTCCGTTTAGCCTGTTTTTTATTTTCACCCAAATGAGTGCAGCTACAAAACGCTGCTTAGGAGGGGACGGTCCAGAGAATTCGGTAACAGTGATAGAAATACTAAAGGATACTCTAAGAGGCCAGCTAGTTCGTAGCCACATCTATAACCGTCTGTGTGGAACGAAAAATGCATATTTTGCCCTAACGGAAGAGAAAGTGCTTGCACAAATTCAAAAACGGTGTTCTTAATTTTCTGTTAAGCATACGGTCATTGAAACCAAACGCTATACTAAGATCGCATAGAACACAGAAACACAACGGAAAAGATTTTGAAGTGGAAGTCACTATCCTCGCACAGAAATCCAAAACATCAGCACTTAAAACACTTGAATTCTTTTGAATTAATTATAAAAAACCAAAAATGAACTGCGAGGAACAGTGTCTTGTAATCACGCGCAACCTAACGCCGTACTTCAGTCTGATTCTCTGACCTGAGCCAGGGACATTCCTCGCCCATGTAATAGTTTGCGTTGCTGGTTTCCATCAATCATCTGGAAGCGGCACAAGGATTAAAGCGGTGAATTCTTAGAAGAAACTCTTTATTACTACCTGTAACACCCGTCGAATGACTCGAACGGGTGGCAGTAAATCCTCCATTTTACCCTGCCAAGTGCAAGACTAGCCTGGTGGGTCCTGCTCGCTCTAAAGACTCAATGGCTATCGCACATTTCTTCCATGCTCTTCGTAAAGAATTTTGGCCATTAGGTCGGTGGTCTTCCAAAAGTACGTTTGACACCTCGAGGGACCCAATCACTAACGGCTCTTGCCCATCGGTTATCATTCATACGCATTACATGTTCGGCCCACCTTATCTTCGACTCATTGGCGTATAGAACGACATCTTTGATTTTTGACCGTTGACGCAGGTCGGAGCATCGGATCCTTTCCCATACTTGTGTGAAACGGGATACTCCTAGCATCGTCCTCTCAACTGCGCGTTTGATAACGCTGAGTGACCTTTCATCCTGCTTACGCAGCGTCCAGGTTTTTGACGCATACGTTAAGGCAGGAAGTTCCGTTGAGTCGAAAAGGTGGGCACGATGTCAGGTGTTCTTTGTTCTCTTCCCTACATCCTCAATGCTCTTGAAAGAACCTCAAGCAAAGAGGCCACACGTAAAAGTTGGAAAATATTTGTGCGTAAGGGATGCAAGGATACGAACCGTGAGAATGTGAGAAATTCTGGGATCACCACAGCAGACGTGAAGATGGGTCGTATAAAATAAAATTGAAAAGTCAACGAGATTTGTAAGTGTGCATGCAAGCAACGTAAATGAACGTAATCAATATGAATTATTGTTACCAAGAGAAACGCTAACAATAAGAATAGAGAGTGCCGCTGTGCAATTTTTGACATGAAGCGCCTTAGTGGTAAGAGAAAAAGAGTGAGATCCCATAAATCGCTGGTTTGGAGAAGAACATAGTCGGGTGAATGCACAGCCAAGTGCTTCTAAGGATGGATTCACAAGTGATTAGGGAATCTCATATTTTGCCATTTGAGATGTGTGGAACAGTTGCTGAAGTGGCTTAGAGTTATTACTCGAAAAAAGGGTTCCAAGCACTTTGTTGCGCTGTGGAAGATGTATTATGTAAACTGTATCCTTGTAAGCTGCAGTTTTGCGCATTGGTGTGGATAGAAAACTTAATAATACACGAGAAGACGAGATCAAGTGGCATTAATAACAACACATGCTTAACGTAAACTTATGAGTTTTTATAAGCAAGTACAAAGTGGGAGATGTTGGTAAGCCAACTCTTGGTTAAAAGATAACTGATGGTTTTTAACCAGTAGCCCTCGCCATTTTGACCCATTCGTGGTTCGATTTTCGGTATTTTCTTTTAAACTCCTTCTCAGATGATATGCGATAAAGTGAAGCATCCTCAAGATGCTTTTTCGCTATCTCAATATCTAACTGATGGGGAATTACGACAAACTCTCCACCCTTAACACTAACGGATAGTCTTGTGCTTTTCAATCTTACCAGCCCTCGTACCTCTCGCATACGTTTTTGCTCCTCAGTGAGGTTGGAGCTGTATCTGTTTGCGCTATAGTGATTGAGGGTTTTAAGAATTTCATTCGTAAACAGCCGAAATTTCAGATCAACTTCATTATTGGGCTCTTGTTGTCTAAAGAACGGCTGAGGAAATGGTGCTATTGGTAGGGCACCCGCTTGGTGTTGTTCGCACCTATTTTGCGCTTCAACTCTAGCTTTTCCGTCGTGTTCCTGCGTCCTATGCGCATCTAGTGGAGTGCTTGGTTTTAATCTAGATTTACTGACAAGATGTTCTTTTATGCGGACGCAGAGCGCCCTTTTATTAATCAGTGTTGCTGCTATCCATCGACTAGTTGGAATACTTTCAACTAACAAACCGCTCTGAAAAGGGCCAAACCGCTAAAACGTCAGCTATTTCATCCTAATAAGCTCTATAATACCAATCTCGTGTCTGTCTGTTGAAGAAAAACAATTGATAGCAATAGTTATCTGATATAACATTTCATCTCTGACATTAACCGAAAAAAACATTCTTGAACTGTGAAAAGTGAATATTTTAGCGTGATCGAAGGTAGAACCGTACTATTACAGTACAGAAATGTGGTAATTTTCTCAAACCAAACCTGATGTGCTGAACATATAGAAGACCCCCTCTTCCCACGTCTTGTTCGGATTAGTTTCGCGTTTCAACACTTATCTCTGGACGAACATCATTCACCACGTCGTTGAAAAACGGCTCCACTGCTCTCCTGAACACATCCAACCATGATGTTGTTTAGGTAACGTACCTAGACCGTTTTCTATTAGCTTACTCAGATGGAATGATATCATGCTCGAACATATGCCGCTTAATACCTCGCTTGAAATTTTTTTTTGAGATCGATTGTTCCAAATTCGATTCGCAATCCTTCGGTTTCACCACGGTGACCTATTAGATAAAGCATGTTTTCTTGTAATTATAAGAAAGAACCGAAACATGGAATGGAGTGATGGAGGGCGAGAACGGCACCGTTAGACTTTTGTTGAAATCCTCTCCTTTTTCTTTGGATGCTCTAAGTTCTGTCCTTGTTGTTTCCATTATTTTTGGAAAATTGTCTCCAGCAGAGAAGACTCCAAAGTGTTTTCCGTTCCAAAAGCGTTCTTATTAAAAGAGAACAGCGTTTCATTTCTTCTATCACCTCGGGTTCAGATAAATTTGCATTATTAGTCTTATGAGCATTTCCATTGTAGAGGATGCCACTTATGAGTCTTCCGACATTGATTGTGCAACAGGGTATTGCAATGGTAGATGTCACAAAGAGTAGCGTTTCATTTCTTCTATCACCTCGGGTTCAGATAAATTTGCATTATTAGTCTTATGAGCATTTCCATTGTAGAGGATGCCACTTATGAGTCTTCCGACATTGATTGTGCAACAGGGTATTGCAATGGTAGATGTCACAAAGAGTAGAAAAATTGCTATTCCTGAATAATCCATCTCCGTTACGTTCGATATAAAAAATTACAGGAAGGTCACCACTAATCGAATCCATACAACATCACAATTTTGCAAATTATTATTTAGCAAATGACAAAGTGATTCCTTAGAGTTATTCCTTCACTTTTTTGACAAATCTTGATACTTACTAGATACTTTAACGGTCCGTCCTAACTGATTGTGAGGTGAGGGCTCCGGCATAATCTCTATTCCTCGGAGATTTACTGATTTTCAGGAATCCCAAGGTCAGCTTGGCCAAAACCATCCCCAGGCCTTCACCACCACAGGCAGTCACCCTTTGGGAATCAGAGGGAGACTTGTAACCATGTGACTTTGATGCCAGGACGGTGGTGAATCCTGGCACTCGTTTACTCTCAGTTAGGTTTCTTGATGGAAACGCCGGACTCATTCTCAGTTTGGGAACTCCTGCCAGGGTGATAAATCATTTCGTTGTACCTCGCAGCCTGGCACCCAAAAACACCTTCCAGCCACGATGAGGCGGTAAAACGTTGGGAGGTTTTGAGACATCACCTTAAATTATTCAATCTAGGTGATCAATAATACTATTGCGAATATCACTTGCAGACCTTTAAATCTGTCGAAGTTCAAATGCAGATTTTTCGAAACCCCTAAGCGTTTGATACTTTCTTACTCGATGAAATCTAAAAACAACACAAAACAGAAGACCGGATTATAATGGAGAGCGCAGCTAATGGAGATAACGAACATTCCATTTGTGCCTTTCACTGTTTTTCAGCATAATGTTTACTCCCACATGAATTTGCTCACCTGCCGTTCAAAGAGTGCTTTGCTACCATGAGTTTGCTTTGTCTATGACGGCTTTATGACTGTACAACATTCAATAACTCATTGATGTTGTTTTCGATCAAAAGACCTTCCAGCCTCGTGGTTTCGTGCAACCGAGGACAGAAATAAAGAAGAACTGTGAATTTCGTTTTGCGTGCTTCAACGGGTCGTAGTGGTATAGTTCTCTGGATTAGAAGAATTCTCCGTCTTCTTTGCGAGCTCCCATTCTTCTCTGGGATGATGGATTTCCTTGTTCATGCCAATGATTGCCTTGCCACCACGTTTACCTGTGAACTCCGACTGCCGCTATCTTTGCCTTCGGTAAAATTTCTACCTAAATATTAGTCATTTCTGGAGTTCTGTGAAGCAGAAGATTTAGTAAGTGATCCGCGGGCAAATTTCTCACATTGTCGTTGTGAGATATCTTCTCAGTAGAAGCTCAGATTGCTCAACATTTGGTGAAATGCAGCAAGTGCACGAAAATGATTCACCTTTCTTTCCTTGTCGACGTTTTTTTAAGCACAAATACGAAATATTTGCAGTCAGATCAAGTTTCAACTAATACAAACACACACGACCAACGTTGATCTTGCGGAGGCCAAAAAACCTAGAACTCGTCCGCGATATGAACACACCGAGTGTGGGTTTTTTCGAAAGCGAACGGTAAATTTTCGATAGCTGGAAGAGTTATGAGGTGGAGGACATTTCAACATTACAGAAGAGATTTGGTTTATTAACTTAGAAGTTTAGTCTTGCTAGTATTTGCCACATTTTTCACAGTAGATCACGTGCTAAACACATAGCCGTCAATGTCTGGAAGAATTCTGATACCTTTTTACAACGTGGGCTCGCTCTGTGGCGCAGTGTTTCGGAGGCACACTACAACACATATGTGATCGATCCCCGCGCTCGTGGCTCACCAAGCGGTCCATCCCTCCGAGGTGTGCAAATTGGTACCAGAGTTCTTTTGTAAGATAGCAGCACTGGCTCGATACATCGGTATGTCACCACGGATCATTGTATAGGTCAGATATGCATTCAATCACCTCCAACGATGCTTAATGAAGTGCATGGCGTACATGGCGCACTCCTCAGGGATTGATCAACGCCCAATGCTTTATTCTTTTTATTTTATGCATAACGTTTCTCTATATTTCTTATCACCGACTATTTCATATGATAGCTATGCCCCATCGTAACAGTCGAAAGTAAAAATAGCGAATTACTGGTCAAAAATTGGAATTTGCATCCACTAAATAATCCATGAGGAGTTTTTTTCTAAGAACTGTTTATAACTTTCGATAAGTAGACGACTTACGATGTTCATGACCTAGCGGACTCGTAAAATAGACTTTGGTGTATTCTTCGTTTCTTTGATGAGCTTACGCCAGATTGATAATGTTGTTTATTTTCGGCTACCGTTTCGACGTCTTCGTCTTTCTTAGAGCCGATGAAATAGAAATAGAAAGAAAGACTTCAGAAATAGACTTTGGTGTGTCCTAAATAGATAAATACCTCCAAGATGTAATTTCCATTTCAAGCTTATTTGAGCTAAACTTCCAGAATTATCCAGTTCTCATCGAGTTTTGGACTATGGTGGGTTTTATTCCAACTTAAAAAGTTCATTATGAGGTGAAATATGCTTGTTGAAATGTGTAACTGCCTTCGAGCGTGTATGGACTAGCAGCAAAGATTGTTCAATAGGCACAAAAATTGGCCATGTCGATGAATTTGTGGGATTTTCTATAACTTTTAACATGAAAATCAGAGTCATGGTTCTATCGATCGTGAGAAATATTTTAGAAGAGCGGGTTAAGTGAGGTGATCTTGGGATGCGATCATCGTTACATAGTACCTCTGTCGACTTTATCTTGTTTCCTTTCGCTTTTTCTTATCCACTTTCACGTCTACTTTCCTGATTGTGATAAATTTGCCCGTTTATTGTTTTGGATTAATTTTTGAAGACTATAATTCAATACTATGGCATTGAGCCATCTCAGCTGACATCTTCAAATTCCCCCTCAATCAACATTTCATCGATAGGAGCAATAACGAACGTGTGAATGTAGAGGATCGGTGCACGGGACCGAGAGATTATTATGAACTGCTTATGACTGATTTTTGTGGGAGCTCGTCTTAAACTAGGCGAACAGCTTTTCACACAGAAGGATGTATCGTAAAATACGACAAACGTTAACGAGATTAGAATATTTATCCGTCTATGTTCTATGATGGCAGTCTTCAACTACCACATCAGAGAGATTATTGTGGTGCGAACCCTGCCTTTGCACGATCTTATATTGCAGCGTCGGTTATGACGAGGAGGAAACGTGTTAATTTGCCGACAAGCTTTTGCTTCGCCGACAACACAAAGGCATGATAGATAAGACACGTTGTACGAGGTTAGACCACCAATCAATCTTACCAAAATGAGTTGTAGAAGAATTTACAAGCTTGGAAAATACGAATCTATTGACGAATGCACCGTGCCGTTTAGAGGCAGAGTACCCTTGCACCTCCCTAGGGCTACCCTAAATGAACCTTCCGTTGACTGAGGACTTATTGAGGAGAGAGGGATTATCTTGTTGGTAGCTCTAGAGAAAAACTCAACAGGACTCCTCAATGAAGTATCCTACTTGAAGATGAATAATACACAGTTGGTAGCCCAGCAGAATTAAAGTAGTATAACAGTCTTGAAGTAGAAAAATAATGAGAACGACAGAGCGATTCACGACGCATCTTCTTTCTCCGACTCATCAGAACCGGAGGCGATTGAAAGCCGAAACCAGAGGATACCTTTCTTGGAGAAATATGGTCAGATAATGGCCCACCGTTTATTCGTTAGAAGGCGTTGAAATTGGTAGGCGTATTTCTGTTTGTTCAAAGTTTATATGTTTTCTTTTTTCCGTACGTTAGAAACCTACGGAAGCTCTTCAGCTTGGTCACTCAAGCCGCCCTGGTGGACGCATGGAAGACATATAATGAATGCGGTCGGAAAGCCACTGTAGGACTTCAAAATAAACACCTTGCATTAGATTGGGGACTAGACTATTTCGACACCCTAGTCTTCCTATTTCATTAAATAGTGGTTCATCAACGGTTCGAAAAAAAAATGGAAACGATGTGTGGATGTTTGCAAAGCTTATATATGAAGGCACTATGCTCACGCTGCATTGTGTGCTTGATTGATAAGGCCTTGCACCTATTGTAACAAACATTGTTGTTCATAATGTTTCAGTGGGCATAGGACAGTGTCTGTATAAATTTACGATCTTTTGTGTAAAGATCCTTTGTTGTAGCCAGAAATGTTAAAGATTAAATAAGGATTGTAACTGCTTTCAGACACGTGAGAATAATCCCCGAAGGAGCTTCGCCAATTTTGATTGTGGGAAAGAACAGCAGAATATTATTGTTATCATCGTCATCATTAGTGGTAATTATTAATAAATTGCATTATGTACGATTTGTGTATATACATGTAAATATATGTAAACTATACATTGCACGTTCTAAAATGATGACAAAGATACAAGATGTGAGGACAAGGTATGATAACTATTTCGAAAGCCAAACTGTGTTCAATCTCATTGATGAGCGTTTGCCCAGTGAAAATCAAGCCACTATGAAAAATTTCTTAGATGATCTTGTCATCGTTTTATCACAACGAAAAGTTTTTTTCAAGTGCTGAATCCCAGTGTTCAAACAATTGAATCTCCACCCCTCTTCACCGACATTAGTGACCGTGTTGCCCACTCCCTTCGACAACAATAGTACCTCACCGCAAAGGAACTCGTACAAAACGGATCTTTGTTGTGAATCGTTAAACAGAGAGAGCAGTTTTTTACGAACCACTTCTTATATTCGGCCTGAATTTGACAAGTTATCGATGGGGCACAAAAGAGCGGTAGAAAAGCTCGGTGACAACTGAACAGGCGTGACACCATTTCGTGTGAGGCGGTCATCAATGTGCTAGTCTCGTCATTATTTAGCTTCTATTATCCAGCAAGGTTCTCTTTTAAGAGCAGATACGATTTTGCTAACATGTATTTTAGTGTTCGACTGGTTTCGGCAATATCGACTTTTTCAGCCGTGAGCCGTTTAGGAGCTTTTTTAACCACATATGATGTAGTAAAAATATGTGTTTTCCTGTAAAATCTTAATTTTTTTGCGTTACTTAACTAATATCTGATTTCTGTGAGATAATAAAAGAAAATTCTATGGCGAACGATAAAACAGGTGGGAAACTTTACATCACCTCCTTCTTGCGTGTTTACGCAGTGGTTCTCGTGATGACGTAGCACATTAGGTCAAAGAAATTACTAACAGTGGTGGCTACAACGTTAAATGAAGGCCGGCTTTGCATATGCTTCGACCCAGAAGTGAATAGAAGCCGATGAACCCCTCTTTTCGCTGGCCGATTTTTTTTTGCATGTTCCATGTATTTGTATCGATATTTAGCTTAATAAACAATAGTTGCTATGAATGTGCGAATTGTAACCTCAGTGTGAAGTCGGCCAAAACTCTGCTTTCACTGAGAAATGTGTACAATTGGAATTGCAAATAGCAAATAACTGTATGAGTGCTCTGTTAAACCATCTACAAACATTCCATCTTCGGCAGTAAAGCTTTGATCGGTAAACTTTGGTATTTAATTCAAAAGCCGGTGAAATTATGGGTCCTCTCTCTAAGCTCGAACTTGCCATCAGCGATATATTTCAACACGCAGAGATAAGCTTCTAAAATCTTAGAGTCGTTTTGGAGTGCATTAGAAGTAGAATGGTGGCGATTGGCAACTACAGTATGCGTTCGCTATCATCGAAATACTCAAATGAAGTTGGTTGTAGATGAGGAATTCACTGTTTTCTTTAATGTGCAAACACTAAGTTGGTGTCATAGAATCTATTATTGCACAATGGCTCATGTTTCGGCGGTTTCAGCTTCTTCAGAACCTGAAAAAGTCAGGTTGAGATGAAATCAACTCAACCAAACACTTTCGTGACTTAAGGCTAGAATACGACTTAACACATAAACACGTGGGTGAAGAATATCAACCACGATCTGGGAACACTGGTTCGCACATAAATCAGCAGTAATTGAACTTATTGTACGAAAGAATTATTGTCTCTTGATAAATGATTCAGCAGTGGAGTCGGCAGAGTTACTGAGTTGTCGGTGAAGATCACTTCATTTGCTGGCAGTGTCAGTGTCGATACCTACATTGGGTTAACCCTCAATAACAATTTATTTTAACAATTAACAATCAGTACTAGAGGGCTACGGTTAAGGGATGTAAAACAATTCAGGCATCGCCCATGTCCTTATGAAAAATATGAAGAATAAAAAGTGGCAATATTCCTGGACAAACCTTCCACGCAGCCGTTAATTGTAGCTATTTAACACTACAAGAGTATCTCAGGCTAACTTCTAAAGAAATTCACACGCACAATCCATGGATGGAGACGTAACTGTCAAAAAGGAGAGAGGCGTTTTGAATGTGTCCAGCGAACTAAGATGTGGAATTTTGCAGACGGAGATAACCGTAGCGAAGTAGATATAGGACCTAGTTTTTATCTCTAGTGCACTAAGAAAGTGACTCCAATCCGAAAAATTGGGTTTCGGAATTTTTTGTTTGGATTATGGAAGCATTTGGTCTAGGCTCCGAAGAAGCAGCGATCCATCGAAACATAGCTATCGTGAGGCAAATACTGCGGCCGAAGCAACCTCGTGTCTGAATATCAAGAAGGCGGAAAATTCTCCATATTATAATTTTGCCACATGTTTTCACATAAATAGCAAAACAACGTTCATTTTAGTTGGAAACAAACTGCTGCCAACGGAAAGTCACATTAATGAAAACCGCCCTGTAAAGAAGAGCACTTCCGAGTGATCATACTTCATTCGTGCCGTGTTCCACTGAAGAAGATCCGTCTCGCTACGACAGCAAAGACGCCACATAGCACCGAAAAGATGAGCAACTGTGGACCACCGACTCAGATCATCGGCTCTGAAGAAGACGAAGACGTCGAAACGTTAGATAGAGGATAAAGGATAAAGCACTCGGCGATGATCAGTTTTTGAGGGATGCAACATGCATTCGACTTCATCAAGCATCGTTTGGAGAGACGACTGAATGGATATCTGGCCTTTACAACGGCTCGCAGTGGCCTACCGATGTATCGAGCCAGTGCTGCTATCCTCCCACACAAGTCTTGTACCAATTCTCCGACCCTGGAGGGATGGAAGGCTTGGTGGGCCATGTGCGCTGGGATCGATTCCACGTGTGTGTTGCAGTGGCACCTCCAATCACTGCTCCACGCGCCCTATCGACACGTTAGCCGAATAAATCTGTTTATCATCCTCGTGTATGCCTAACAATTGAAATATATGCTGATCTGTCACGGATTTCTAATATCCTTTGTGTATTGTTCCGTGCTCAACTTTGGTCGTGTATACCGTCTTGAGTTTCTGATTATGCTGTTGCTTATATTTCTTGTACCTACATTTCTTGTTACCGAATGCTGTATTAATACTATTTTGTCGAAATACCAGCGTGTCAATCCCCTTTACACGGTACGAAAGACCACCGATTAGTCATTAAAAGTTTTTCCTAACCAATTTCGTTGTTGTTAGCCAACGTTACATAAACAAACCAAAGTTTCTTATTAAAAAAGGCAAAAATCGTGAATTAGGAACCATTCACATTTTTATCCCTCCTACAGACGATACTATTGTCCACAATATCGCTGAAGAACTAATCTAACACAATGACGATAGTGTAAAAGAGTCGCTAGTTTCAAAGTGACGAAGCGATACGTCTCCAAAAACATTCGATTTATAGTGGCTCTTTGCGAGCCGGATCTAAGAGTTAATTTACGTCTGAAATCGAAATCTGCACTGAGTGGAAAACAAGCAGAAACCGTGCTCTTGCCCATGAACAGTCGAGTAACGGAACATCGGCAATTATAGTGCTAGTTATGTGATATTTTGATTTACTTTTTTGTGAGCCGTTTTCTCGATTGATATTCAAAAAGAATGATAGTACGTCGAACTACGAATAGTCGTGCGAGCCAGAAATCACCGCGAATTATCCCGAGCGTTGATATTGTTTGGCAGCATTTTCGACGATCTTGGGGGCCTTTGCACTTGAGGCAAGAACGACCATGAAAACTCTGCAAATCAAAGCGTACCTCCTCAGCACACAAGGTCTGCATGTAAAACCTTGAAATCAGATGCTTACCGTTCTAAAAAATACACAATGCTCAATAATTTGCTGTTTCATTAATGGGAGACACGAGATATACAATCTATTTTAAGATAGCTAAACTACAGGCAAATTTCGCCTCTCTCAGAACATTCGAAAGATCAAGGTCATGCACAATATACTCAGCAAAATATTTACGTAACCCCAACAGAAGAAGCTGCGACCTAAATTTCGATAGAATAGGAAGAGATTTCTCAGACACTCACCGTTTTCTACGACTCTCGCACCTTTGATAGAGACTCGTCGTCCATTGTTTGCACAGGTGAGTAAATTGCCTCTCTCATGTTAAAAGATCACTGTGAGATATAGCGTATTACGCCTGATGAGAAGGCATTCATCCTTTCGGTTGGTCCTTAGAATTCTGGATTTTATCAAAACTTCTTCACGAGCAGTGCTCTTGTATATATATATATATATATATATATATATAATATATATATACATATATATATGAGGTAACCAGGCTCGGAAATGCCTGGACGGTTGTCCAGCTTTGATCATCTAATCTAATCTAGCATTATCTTAGTGTTATTGTTAACTTGTGTCCCAGCTAGTAAAATCCGGACTGTGCCAGGTGCAATCCCCGTGGAAAGCAAACCATATTAGACAGCAGCAGTAGATTAACAACCATTTTTCATAAAAGAGCATAGTCCAATTAAAATGCTGCATTCGAGCACAGCTCCACTTCTACAGATTTGACTCGATGGGAGAGGGAAGATCCCACATCGCAAGAACAAGGGACTGTGAGCAATCGACTCGGATAAATCCGGATCTGAAGAAGGGGAAGACATCGAGACACCAGCTTAATAGTCCTTCTTTATGAACCTCATGTTATCTTTATTCAACGAGGTATTGATCATTCATGATGAGATTAAATGAAAGCCGGTTCTTGGAAGCTAATGCATGAAATTGCCCTATAGTGCTTAATGGAGTGAAATCCAATGGTGAGGGATAGATCAACTCCTGTTCGAGCTGTCAACAGAATCCATTTTTGATTGAAATGAAATTTTCAAGCAGGAGGAAATTACAGCTGGCCATAAGATTCTTTTTATAATCTCTTGCCTACTCATTGGGAAATTCATCATTGCATCACAAACAATTTTTAACATGTTAGATTTATTGTTGATATTAAAGGCTTTCGTGCCTAATCAATATAACGATACGTAAATATTGCCTGCATCGTGCCCAGCCGGTTGAATAGAATCACGGGCAAGCGATTGTAATTCGAGACAATGGCACCACTAGTGCCATTCACTGAACAAATGCTAAAGAGAGAACAGAAACTGTGGTATTCTGAAGAATTGGTCCTTACCGATAACCTGTCAGCTTGTGGTCTTTTTGAGCTTTGATCTCAACTCCTCCTCTTGGACATCCACCCTTATCATAACCGTAAGATATCGAGCGAACGTTCACCTCGATTTTCTTTCCTTCAGGGGCCTGAGTATAGTTGCATCTTAGCTGTAATAGAATTTATAATTGATCCATCAATACCGTAATCATGTAGTTGCAAAATTTGAACTGGTCTCTGAGCCGGGTTCCAAAGCCTATTCGCTGGGCAACTGCTTGCTTCTTCCACGTCGCAGTGAGATCTTCTCCACATCCCAGTGGCTGAAATAGATTGAATTTTTTTGTCGCTTTGAGGTCATTATTAAAGCTGCTTTTTTACTCTTCTATCACACAGAGTACCACCATAGCCGCCGGGGCAAATACATGTGGAACAATTGCGAGGATGAGGAAATCCTTCGTTCGCACACTTTGCTGATGTGGACTTGTTGCATTTCTCTAAAGATTCAGATTGCTCCTCCGCTGCAATGTTTAAGAACGAAATTTAAATCGTACCGTTGCAACCGTAGTGTTCATTAATTATGAAGATGTCGGAGAAGGAGATCAGTTCAGATCCCATCGTCTTTTGATAACGAGGGTCTAGTGCAATCAAAGTGAGCTGATTGTTAGTAGAAGCGCTGGAAAATCCAACAAGACCAGTCGTCTTAGGAGGAAATAACTGTAGCATTTGTTGCAAACCTAAGGTCATCGTAGTGCATTACGCTTCCATAATCGTACGTGAGTCCATAAACATCCGCCACGCTCTTACCCAGTTTTTCGAAGTCGTGGATGTGAGCTGGCTAAACATTTACTATTAATACTTTAAAATGCAGCAATTACTACTGTATTCATCACGGCGTACATTAATATTTTGTGTAAGGACTCTAACGAAACTGTCACGATCGTATCGTTGCATGGTGTGAAGCAGACCAAGAAGATGACCTATTTCGTGCACAACTGCTCCTACCTAAAGCGTCCATTTGACATAGTGGCGAAAATTCCACAACTAAACGTAAAACACTAGCAACACGTGTTATTCGTAAGAGCTGCTTGTTGCAATACGTCGCACCGTCGTGGTATTAGAAACAGAAAGTGGTTGATTCCCACCGAGTCGTCCAACAGTTGACCAAGTAGTGCTTCGTTTGATCACGACGACTTTGTTCACAGCTGCAAATAATTGATGTGAAAAAGTAATTTATCTGCTTGATGGAGAAATTGAGACAAACCACGTTTGTCTTCCACAAAGTCGATACAGGTAGAGTCACTCCAAATCTTTACTGCCGTCTTGAACAAATTTAGCACAATATGGTCTGAAATTCCAGTTTTTGACTTGTGTGGAGGAATAAGTGGTTCACCACTTTTGCCTTTCCAGTTTGATCTCTTATTTTGCTTTATTTGATTTGCTGTAACCATTATCGTTGCCGTTATCAATATCACTGTTACATTTTTTGTGCGACCTATCTTTCACATCTCCTGTGCGCATGCTAGCACTTCTCGAATTCTCGAATTCGACTCGCTTTCTCGCATCCATCGCCCATGAAGATGTGCCAACCTTCTACAGGTGGCTTCGCCTGTTACTTAAGAAATTTTTACTCACAATGAATGTCGCTGAATGCTGGTAAACTCAATTCTCCTTTGTGTCATGAGATAGTCGGGCTAGAGGGCTCCCACTTGGATTACAGGGTGTGGACTTTTTCGCAGACAAGTCCGGTAACAATTAACCGACCCCGGAGAAATGAGAGGTTTGAGGAGGCGGGCACGGTTCGAAACAGCACCGTGCTCGTAATGATCTGCATCATTGTAATTGATAAGCTACCTGCCTTTACTTGTCAGTATTACATGTTATTGATACAGTATTCTACCGCAGTATCAAACTCTTAGTAGCACTTAATTCTAATTTAACAATCACTTGTTCTTCGACATTGCTTGTGAAATATCCGCCAAACTATGAAGGTTATCATATCAAATGCTGAGATGATTGAAAGTAAACCTGTGTTTATCGAGTTGCAGATAGTTTAATTTCTTCAAAACTAACCTGATGTGTTTAACATATAAGGAATAGCACCTCTCCATGTCGTGTTCAAACCGAAATCGTCCCTCAACACCTGTCTCTTGGTCCGGTCGCCGCTCTCACAGTTCGTCCCTACTGCAACCGCCACAAGTATTATGGTGATTATCATCTCTAAATATATTCTGATGTCAATAAAATTGATATGAAGAGATGGAAGAGGTATACGACGTCGCCCATTTTCCTATTCGCCATTCAGAAATGAATGATACTAGACATCTGGACACTTGGACGGCCCGTCTTGAATGGTTGTGCGGGCCCCAGCATGATATCCATTTTTTGGAGTTTTGTTAGTTTAGCCATTTTGGCCTCCTGGAATCCCGAGGTCATCCTGGCCAAAGTCTACCTCAGGTTGTCACCACTACAGTAAGGCGCCGCCCTTGTGGATCAGAGGAAGATTTGCTACCATGTGGCTAGTTTGATGCCAGGACCGTGGTGGATGTTGGTATTGGTTTACTTTCAGCTAGGCTCCTCGATGGAAACTCTGGACTTTTCCTCAGCTTGGGAAGTAAATGAACGGATATTCAAAACCAGTATCACAATCCTTTGAGAAACCCGAGAAACGCTGAGTTGATGAAATATTAAATACTGCTTGAACTAGGAAATTCTAGAACAGAAATCTTTCAATGTAACCTTTTAGCAATGTTCTAAAAGCGACCCTGCTCTTAGTTTTGAGCACTTAATATTACCCGAGATTAAAGATCGGAATATTTTAATGCCGAGCAAATATCGAAGTATTTCAGCATTTCTATATTTTTTAGAAAAAGACAGAACTTTTTCGACAGAAATTTCCGGGGGCTTTCTAATATAATAGATGTTTCAGAGCTCTTAAATGGGCGTAGTATTACGTAAACTTTTGTTCTACTACAGCAGACAAAACAGAAAAGGCTAGGCGAGTAGGTGCTGGTGGCGTTGATGACGTGCACTTCTAGCTTCCACTTCCCTTTATCCAATTGGATAATACGAGGAAGTAATGCACCAGCATACATACAAATTCTTTTTTAGCAAGGACCTCATTCTTATGACGATGTTCTCGTGTTTATTCAGCTTAGGAAAACACGTCTATTTCCAGACAATTTCTGCAAAATGGCATGGTTTCATTCATCCAATGTTTTCTATGAGCTGCTTGTCAATGTTTCACAGGGGCAGAAGGGTTTTCGCTGGAGACGTTCTTGTTTTTCAAGCTCTTCGTTGTCTCCTGTAGTAGATGAAGGCCACCGTATCCACTTTTATACTTGTGTAGGCATTGTTTTTATACTGTTGCTTCGGTATATCCCTGTTGAAGGTGCTGATTTCATAATTAAGCTCATATCTGATAGCTTTTCACAGGGCTTAGAAATTTTGAGGCATAAGGAACTCTCACATCAAATCATTTTCATCATTATCTGTAAACATCTTATTAAGCAAAATTTCTCATCAAATTCAGTGGAATTATAATAGTACGAAAGCATGCGTCCAGTTAACATTGGAGTCAGTTTACTATTTCTGGGGAAGATAAGACGTAGAGAGCGTTCGACGGGCTAGCTCATCCTGTTTCTGTCGGAGTGCCAGAGCAGTTTGTTCAGCAGTAATTATTGTGTAACAAATAAATGAAGTTGTTACGTTTTTGTCTTTCACCTGTTTCTCTGCAAACACATTGTGAATGTTTGCAGGCTATTACAGTTTCTGTTATAGCTTACGACGCTCTGTATGGTTTCAACTTTGGTGTAGCAGGACAGTGAACTCTTCACTCATCGCATCCAATAACTCGAAAGGCCGACTTTCTATAAACCTCGGCATAGATAGTTGATATATTTACTTATTATATGGTCTTTTCAACTAATCTTCCTAAGCTGATGCTGCGAGGTTGGCATAGGTCTTCGTTGTCGTTATCGTCGTCGCTTTTGTTGATGTTGTTGGGCGATGGCTGACGTTTCGGCTGCTTCGCCTTCCTCAGAGTCTGGACGTATTTTATATTAGAATATCTTTATTATTCGTTGGAAAAGAAAAGTTAAAGTATTGATGAAGATCAAACTTTCAAATAGATGCCATGTTGAACACAAAGGCCACTCACCGTGATGTTACGTGTAGGCCTGTCCTACTTGTGAAGTCGCCGATACGTCAGCCATCGACCAACAACATCAACAACAGCGACGACGACAACGACAACGAAGACCTGTACCAACCTCGCATCAGCTTAAGAAGATCAGTTTATAAGTTCATATAAATAAATACATTCCATCCAATGTTGCTGGGTTCTCTTTATGATCATAAATGACGGAAAATTCTAGAAACCTGCCGGGCTTACGAGCGGATGCGGAACTCATTCCTTATAGGCTATTCCAGACCATGTGTCACTCAGCTGCAAGTTTTTCGCATAGTCCATGTGTTGGAAGTGTTCTACGCCAATACAAACACATAAGAAGCATAAAGTCCATTGCCCACTTCGAATAAGAGCCAGCGGGTGTCCACAACAGACGTCATCAACCCACCAATGGATATTTCCTCGACAACGGTACAGCTTAGTTATCCCAGTGTCAAAAAATCTTGAGCGCTCAAATGGAACAATTTCGTGAATTAATTAGGTTTACATCCTTACACTGCCACATAGTCCTCGACTGTCACATTGAACATCACAGAAATCGGTACTACCCTGTGAGAATCCAATTATCGTGTTAATAAATATCCATTACGTTCACAAAGAGGGTGTATAGAGCAGTGGCCGGAGGCGCCCTGCAAGACACGCGGGATCAATTTGAGGGCCCAAAGCTCCTAAAGCTTTTCACCTCCCGAGGCCGGAAAATTGGTGGCAGACTTGTTTGGGAAAAAAGCAGGACTGTCGATAAATCGGTAGAACACGGCGAGTCCTTGCAAAAGTAAGACATGCATTCAACCACCTCTAGCGATGCTAAGTGAAGTCCAATGCATGACGCATCCCTCATGGACTGATCCACGCCGAAAGCTTTATCATTTTATTCTGTTACGTTCACAAAAGCAGAGAATACCCTTGATAGAAACATTGGAACTCCAGCGTATCTGACCACTCATTAATGTGATGAATGAAGACGTACATTCCACCCTGGTTTTCATCAATTTTACGTTTCATATGGCCGTTTTTACCTGAGCGGTGTGCGCAGCTAGCTTTGTGTGCCATGGGCTTATTTATCAGAAGATAATTAGGATGAATCTTTAAAAGGCGTTCGTTCCGTAAGCGATTGAACCAAAGAGCAAGCGCTATACATTGCAGTTTAACAACGAAAATTAATTGTGATATTTGTTAAATATGCAAATGTTTTGGATGAGCTCAGACAATACCTTTATTTGTTAATGGCCGCGGTCCAATGTAACCTATTCGGTTACGCACCTCAGAAGCATCGAGAAGCAGCGTTAGAACACTCGTGTGGAAGGTTCTTCTGCTTTTGCTGGGGTTAAACGTATTGTTCGGGTAATATTTTCTTCGACATCCTATGTTATTCAGCAATTTTCTTGGTTTTTAAGCGTTGACTTCATCGGAACCTCTTGCTCCCTCTCTCGCGTGTGTGACGTCGGCTATTCTAGCCTAGCCCGATGATATTCCAATTAGTACATAGAAATCCCAATAAGAATAGCCTAGTAGAAATTAGTAGTAGCATATCAGCAATGAATCTCAAACTTTTCTTATTCGAGTAGCTTAAGATATTCGGTTTTCAAAATTATTTTCTCACTGCTTTCTCATACATAAATTAACTTTTTTGGAGAAAAACAATAGTTGAAGGGTCATGTGCACCAGAAAATAGCTTTTCGGTTCTAAATTTTTCAAGTTCTGGTTTTGCCCAAGCATTCTGCGGTGACACGAAAATTTTTGAGAAACGACTTTCAGAATTGTGGTAGGTCATTTCACCATTCGCGACAATAACAATTAATTACAAAGAATAATAATAACAAGAGAGACAACTTCGTAGTTCTAGTGTCGACCACCTACATAGATTAGAAAGAGGATGGTCCGTGCAGAGGTATTGTTGGTGTTCCCTTTGCTACAGTATGCACTTATGGGAGTAGGAGATGCTTTGCAGTTGAAACATGAGAAGAACACTTCACTACCATTCTTTAATATGCTACCGAGCTTAAGCGCATGATGTATTCATCGATCTTCGTGATCTGTTACCAATATGCAGAATGTTGTCTGAGTCTTTGACTTTTGGATAACAAATAAGTTAAGAATATTTAGATCAAATAAATAAAAATTAATTATAAAAATAAATAAAAATTGATTTTATTAGTTACAATAAAGTAAATGATGGGAATTCAAATTTTCTGCAGATTCCGTGTTTAAAACGGTGATGAAAAGGATCCACCATAGCGCCAACCATCGTGAAATGATTTTTTCAAATTAAGTGGAAAGTGAGGTAAAGTCTTTCAAGTTCCGCTTTTTGCCCTACCTTCTTTCCTCATTGATCAACATAGTCGCAGCCATTGCAGATTTTAGCGGTGCCGCAATGACTTAAAACATGTTTTTAAACAAGACAACAATGGTTTTTTCTGACGATGAAAAATAAGTCTTCTTCGTTACTTAAAGGATTTACGGATTGAGAACATCACAACTTTATCGAACAAGGTTCTTCTTACCAATCGAGAGGTCTGGTGTTTGCTGCGTTTTACATTACTACGCCGTGCAAACATGTCGCGATCTATCTTTGGATGGATTTTGCCACTTGGAGTGCTTGCGGTATTTCTAATGACCTCCCACTCCATGCGTTAGCTACGACTGAGCTTAATAACTAAAAGTGTAAAAAATGAGAAGGAGCCACCAAAACCACTTTCTTCAAGAAAGAAAGGAAGAAATAAATGGAAACAATGGTATTTGTATGTCCTATGGACGAAATGGCTTCAGAATTTGAAGCACAAATCTGAGACGTCTGATAATTTTCCAGAACACCCAGTTATGTTTGATAATTGCTTTTCTATGGGTAAACGTTTCCAAATTCCATCACCTTCCACTCCCCGAGATCTCGAGCAGTTGACTATTTCTTACTCAACTTTTTGAAAATTGAATCAAAACATTCGCTAAATCAACTACAGAATAGAGATGCATCTAAAGCATCATACCGTCGTCTTCCAGTGCGCGACGTCTTCAGTGGAAATCACTTTTAGGAAAGGAAGAAATTCGCCTCCGGGTATGAGGCTTGACTCAGGTAACCACAGAAATGGATTAAACCCCCAGAGATTCAATCCCCTGGAAAGGTGTCCCAAGGTGAGGAGGAGACCGGCGTTTCCATCAGGAAGCCTAGCTAAGAGTAAACCAATACCAGGATCCACCACCGTCCTGGTATCAAAATCACGTTGTGGCAAATCTCCCTCTGATCCACAGGAGGTGCGACTGCCTGTGGTGGTGAAGACCTGGAGCAAACTTTGGCCATGCTAACCACGTGACTCCAGGGAACCACAATGGCTTAACCAGGAAATCTCCGAAAAATGGAGATTATGCAGGGGCACGCACAGCCAGTGAGGACAGGTCGTTCAAATATCAAGTAATTAAGTAAACATGGTAGCGAAAGAGTAACCCGTGGAAATGGTCGGAGGAACTTGCTGTTGCGGTTTGAGGATCTGAAAGTTGTTTTCACCTGTGAATATAGCTGGTTCGTTTACAGCGTATACGTCTTCTCATCTACTTGGTCTCAGTTTCTATTTGATCAAATTCTGTTTCATCTAATCAATCTCTATTTGATCTCTCTGA
Organism: Angiostrongylus costaricensis; assembly: GCA_900624975.1. Classification (NCBI taxonomy): domain Eukaryota; kingdom Metazoa; phylum Nematoda; class Chromadorea; order Rhabditida; family Metastrongylidae; genus Angiostrongylus; species Angiostrongylus costaricensis. The sequence goes on along the minus strand of UYYA01003817.1, from coordinate 89,457 downwards.
AGACTTCCTTGGAATCCACTACTTTTCATCCACCTCTAATATTCTCTTTCATTTCCATGTGGCGTGAAAATTGGCGTTTACTTCTTGTGAGATAAAGCACACTGTTGAAAAACAGTTCAGCGTCGAAAGGCGGTGTTCGAACGATGGGGAAGTTGGCTGGATACTGAAGCAGTGCCACCATTCTCTATACTATTGATCTTCATCTCTTAGGAAATCCGTTCCACCTCTAATCCCTGCCTGTCCAAGGTTGATAAACAACTATATTTTCGTATAAAGGGAGAACAGTCACTAGGGGACGAAAATTGAGGAACCGCGAGGTGTAACCGACATGTATTCTTTCATTGATAAGCTAACACGAGGCTGACAAACAAAGTTTATTTGCCTAACGCCTCGATGTCTTCACCTACCTCAGAGCCGGTTACCCGAATCGATGTTCACTGTTCATTATACATTCGATGCGTTATCTTCGTCGTCGTATCGAGTCGCATCTTTTCAGTGGAGCACCGCACATGAATGAGGCAAGCTCACCCTGCAGTGCTCTTTTACACAGGGCCATTGTTGCTGATGGTGATTGTTCGGTGATAATAACTTGGTTTTCCGGCCACTCCGTTCCGCAAAAAGTAGTAACACCAAACTAGTTCATAAAAAATATTTTCGACTATAGACTGTCAGAATGGTAAGCACATACAAGGTAAAAAAAATCTCAAAGTAGAAGACTATACTTTCATTTCGCAGGCAAAATGTTTCAGTGACTCAAGAACGATCTTCACAGCGACCTCAGAACTCGAAAAAGCCAGCGTTTCCTAAAGGAAATTGTAATTTATCCACATCGGATCGTGAAACTGAATGACACAAGTGCCCAAGGTAATAATAGTTAGGTTTATTGTTGCTCATAATTTTGCAGCTATCGAAATGGAAAGTGTTAGAGACGATGTTTACGTGCTTTCAGTGTCTCGTAAATTCAATTTTATCTCCTTATCAAGGAAGCGAACTACTGACAACGACAAATTGCCATCAAAGCAACATGAAGTCAGCCTTTGTGTTGGCCTGCACTTTCCATGTCGTATATACCTTTAAAATCCTCGTCTATTCAGCACCCATGGGATTTTCCCACATGCAGTTCATGGGACGAATTGCCGACATTCTTGCTGAAGCCGGCCATGATGTGGTGAGTAATTGAGCCATAAATTGAAAACATAAAGTTTCTCACTTTCTAACACATTTTACGATGCAGTGTTCGTAAACCTCATAATTTGATCTCGACGTTGTTCGGATATATCGATATCCGTTACTACATTCTTCTTGAATTTAAAAAAGACTACGCTAAAAAATGAGCGTAGTTGGCCACGTTTGAAAACAGCTTTTCGACGTGGACCTCGGTCGAATTAATTTTTGTTCCACGTCGTCGATTCTATTGTGAACTAGTCAACCGTTAGTATAATAAAGACTATTTATTTACCTTCAAAGACTGAGTCGAGCGAAATCATACACCTTTTTAGAAAGGTTTTAGCCGTTTTTTCACGATTCCACCCCTCCCGCCTTTTGTTCACGTGTGCGACATTTCAGTTATGATAAAATGAATTGATACGGTGACCAAGGGATTGATAACAGAATTACATTTCCGATAAGATATTTGTTATAGCATGATTTAATGATGGCACTAAAACACGACTCCAGTATCACGTATGGAAAATATTTACTCGTAGAATAGATAGAAAGGTATTTACTTGATAGAATAGTGGAACGGGTTTATACGTACAAGAATCGATCGTACGATTTAAGCACTCAGTTGCTATATTGCAAATTTAGCAAGTCTTTTCTCCAATAGTTCACAGGATTTCATGTCAGCTCATTCTCAGAACGTCATTATCGGCACTTTGTTCAGACTACAGCACTTTGCTACATGACCATAAGCTTCTTCCAGGAAGGCGGCAAACAGTTTATTTTATCTAAGCGTTTGGTTGAAATATCGCACTACTTAGCTTAGGAGGCTGTGCTCGAAGAAGGACTCTTCGCAATGGTTAACTAGAGGACACATAGAAGAACCACCACAACCATATTAAGACGGCGAAGCACTAGGACAAGGGACATATTTAAGTAATGAAAATCAATGAAAAATATTCTAATTCCTTTCATAAACGACTTGTGCAATGAAGTCAATAAACCCATCTTCAGAATCCCGTTGTCTCTGGGCATGCACTCGGAAGCCCTTTGTTGAAATTTAATCAACTATTCATAACGTGGAAGGTGTTACATGGCTGCGATTATTCGGCCTAAGGTTGCTAATTTAAAAGAGATCCGTGATGAATTCGTCTTTAGACCTACCACTAAAATTTTCGAACAACGAATAAGTGAGTAGTTGCATGCATTTCGTAAATTAGACGCTGAGAAAAATGCTTCCAGACAGTACTTCATCCGATTTGGGAGCCAAAATATTTGCACGCTGTGTCTAAATCTGCTAAACAGGTTGGTAGTCAGGATTTCATTTTTTTTCCAGCAGGCATTTCCAGTTTGAAAAACATTTTAATATTTTTCGTTTAAAACTAATTTGCTATTCGTAATGTGAGAACAGAAAGTGGTGTAGCAGTGCGTCTGAGGAAAAACGCCTACATAAAATAGGAAGAGTCTTTCATAATCAGAGAATACAAGTCTTCCAAATAACCGCTCTAATTGGTGTTCATAGTAGTCCGTGACAGCAGATCCAAAACAAATATTTTATCCATAAACGGTATAGTAATGGGCACTGACGATCTGGCCGTGTACTGGCGCTTTCTTTAACGCGGGTTGAAAATTCTAAACTAGATATTCACTAGCACTACGTTCTATCTGAATTAATTTCATCAAATTCGGTCTTAAGGTGTTGGTCGACCTCCCAATGGATCTGAAGGAAGAGTTTCTTCCTGGAAAAATGAATGTTTGGGAATCGGACAGCCAATCGATTCTGCAACAACTGCAAATGTTCGACAATCATACGAAACGACAACTGAGCTCTTGTGACGGTGAGAAATTTCAGGAAGAAGCAGTAATTTACTAACGCAAGAGCTAACCAAACCCAGCATATTTCTTGATCCGATAAAATGGCACTAGGCTAGTGAACACTGATGAATAGCGATTGTGTATATCGGTAGGCTCCCAAGAAGTTATTATGTGGTTCGAGCATGCTTTCACACTACGATACTTAGTGGGATGCCTGACACATTCCTGACGGATTGTTTAGCGCGAAACACCTTATTATTGATTATTAGAAATGCGGACCACACATAATTTCGAAGTTTTTATTGGGCCTTTTGTTTTCACGATCCCTCAAATTCTACTATTGATTGTGAAATCGACCTTTACCTCCTGAGTGATCCAACTATAATCAATAATAGTTCTCCCTGATAATGCCAGTTACAATGTTAACTTTCGGTGTTCAATTTGAAAACGCTAGAGCGCCGTCATGGCAGAATGTCTGAAGATTTCAGTGGTGCTGCGCGATAGCGCAACAATGGACCGATTGATCAACGAACGTTTTGACGCTGGAATCGCTGAGGTTATCGAGAGCTGCGCATTCGGAATATTTCATGTACGTTCTTTAAATGGCTATAGGTTAACTGGAGTTTAAAACTAAGCAACAAATCATTCTAGAACATTGATGTCAATGTGTGTTTTGCAACCTGTCCACCGGGAATGGAGGCCAGATCGTACCTGTTTCTTGTGACCTATCGATGTTGAAGTGCTTTCACCCACCTTTTTCTTGCTAGCGACGACCCTCAACCTGGGTTAAAGGTGTTCGCTGTGTTGAACTGCGTCGTTCAGTGAAAGAACGCTTATTTCTCAGGAACACTCAGGGTGAAAAAGTGCTTCACCTTTCCATTTGGAAGCCTATCCAGTAGCAAACTTATGCTGCATATAAGACCTATGCGATCAAATTGCAAAGAAAAGTAAGAAAGGGGTACATAATGCTGAGATATTTGCAAAACTCCGGACAGCAGGTGTATGCGATGGGGAACGAACGCGCGCTATTGTCCTTAGCGAGGAGTAGCGCACTTCACCACCACACCATCCGGGTCCTTCGTTTTGCTTGTCTCTGAACTAGTTCTATCGATCTTTTGCCATCAGCAATCACCCGTCAACGGGATTGATCACCTGCGGTCCGGAGTTTTGCAAATATCTCAGCATTATATACGAATTATATTTCGCAACATACCCTGCCATTAAAAAGAAAAAGGTGGTAAATAAAAGGGTTAAGATTAAGAAAGTGGTTTCACACCAAAGATGACTCTTCGTGACCATGGTTGTTTTTGATAACCACTAATAATTTCTCGATTATTGTAGCAATTAAGAAGCTGGATACACCACACACCCACCACTGGGGTTAAAAAAAATTGCTGCAACTTGTAAAAAAAGGCAAGACAAGGCCTGTGTGGTACATTGGGTAATAAGTGAGCCCTGGAAAGGATAGTCGCCGGTTCGAATCTGGCCTGAGGTCAAGGCTTTGTAAATATATCAGCATAATCATGGTTGAATCACACATCCAACGCTGCCATAAAAAAAAATAGTAGGCAGAAATTAAAAACTTCAACACTGTGTTTTCCGAGATAATGGTGAAACTCATACCCCGGGCCAGATTCCAAGCAGCGATATCCCTCCAGGAAAAAAAATAGTAGCCAAAAAATAAAAAGTTGTACACTGGGCTCACTGTTTCAAAAACCACCATTCTTTTACCCACTTTATCACTAATCAGCACGCATTCATTAACTGATAAGGCAATACGAGGATGTTAAAAAAAAACCCTGTTCAGCCAATGTTTCGACGCCTTCGCCTTCAGAGACACATTGATCCGAGTCTATTGCCCACAGCTCTACCTTTCTCCGCTGTAGGTCCTCGTGATTGAATGCAATAGAAATCCTCGAGATCGCACCGCTCGAATGAAGAATCTCACTTGGAAGTGCTTATTTATACAGGACGTTTGCTGTTGATACTGATTGTCCCGTGACAACAGCTTGTTTTCTCCGGAAAATCCATCCTACAGCAGTAGGTATTATTATCAGCTAGCCTAGCACATACTTACTTGATACTTGAATGGCCCTTCCTCACTGGTTGTGCGGGCTCTAGCATAATCTCCAGATTTTCAGGATAAGCCATTATGGTTCCCTGGAGTCCCGAGGTCAGCCTGGCCAAAGGCTGCCTCGGGTCTTCACCACCAGAGGTAGTCGCAGCCCTTGTGGATCAGAGGGAGATTTGCCACTATGCCACTTTGATATCAGGACGGCGGCGGATCCTAGTATTGGTTTACTCTTAGCTAAGTTTTCCGATGAAAACGTCAGACTCCTTCCCAGCTTGGGAGACCCTACCAGGGAATGAATCCCCCGCTATACATCGTAGCCCGACACCCAGGTACACCTCCCAACCACGATGAGGCGGTAAACCATTGGGAGGAGCCTAGCACATAGCGTAACAATATTTGGAAAACCGACTTTCCCTTATGCTCGGGTTGACTTACCAACACGTTTCGTCTCACTGATAAGCTAACTCGAAGCTGATAAAAAATTATCAAACGCCCGATGCTCCACTGGATACAACTCGATGTGATCACGACGACCAAATTCGGAAGAAGGAAAAACTGTGGACAATCGAGTAGAATTAAATGGTTACGGATGGTTGGCTAAGGAGCCGAAATGTTAGGCGAATAAGGTTTGTTTATGAGCTTCGAGTTAGCTTATCAGTGAAAGAATACATTGTGATCTCTTTCATAGTATTTGAACTCTAGGCCTTTCGAGAGTTCAAATCTAAAGAATTCTAACCTAAACGCGACATCATCAGACAGCAGCGACACAATGAGCAGCACCATTTTATGCAGCTGAACGAAATCCTGCTTGTGTTCGAAATACCAACTTCGACGGAAAAAGTGAACACGTACGTCTCGTAAGCGCAGGAAAACCAGAATTTCGTCTTGTTAGAATGGAAAAACGTGTATTCTTTACTGGGATGTACAAATTTTAATGTGTTTCATTTCCAATAATAAAGTTGCTTAACAAATATTGAGATATGCCAGCTTGAAGCGAAAGCGGTAACTATTATTTCGTACGGTCAGAATTTGTTGAATAAAGAGGAACCCATTGAGAACCTCAGGTGCAAATCGAGTTTACTGTAAATTAGCGGTCCACAGGTGAAAAGAGTATGTTATGGGAGAGAATGCATAGAAATTCCAACATTAAGGCGCATTGTAGCCAATGTGTTAGTGAGCTTCGTTTCTGAAAAGAAATTATGGCAAACGCGGACTAATATTTCCACTGAAAAAAATTCGGGGGTTACTCAAAATGTGCACATATATACCAATCATGACTTCCGAAATGCAGCATTTTGAATTGTACTGTGAAATTCAGAAGATCGGTTTGAATCACATCATCGGCGCCTCGGCGGTGAGCATGCCGGACACTGTCGGAGACTACTTCGACGTTCCTAGACTGCCGAGTGTTGTACCATGTAGGTATACGTTTGAGCATATAGAAGGATAAAGTAATTTAAAGAATATATTTCCACACCATGGTTTCTTGCTAACTAATAACCTGAAGCTCTCATTTCTTCTATTGTTTTTTCTATGTGCTAACATTGTCGAGCATGCAATCGTCACCGCTTCAAATTACTTCGCAGCTGATGCTGTTTCAAATTTCATATTTTTCTTTACAGCCCATTAAATGCGATAATTTCGATTTACTAATGCTTTAAATGACTCCTGATCACATCTATTGTGTGGATCCCAATAGATTATTGCACTTATAGACTTATAGACTATAGAGAATAGACTTATTGCATTCGATTAGTATTCCCTCCATACATCGTCCCCAAAGGTCTTCGAAAATTTCGTATGCTGTTTCTGCTGCTGCTCGAAGAATTCTTTTTCTGTGAATGTCACCGAGTACTGGTCTATTCGAATCTCCTTGCAATCTTGGAGATAGCCAGGCTGTGATGTTCCCACGTGGACTGGAGGAGAGAGTTTGGGAGGGGCGGACTAGAGCATTTGCTTCTCGATCGACCGCATCACAAGCCAACTGCGCCACCCTCAGCAACAACTCATTGTAGCGATTGGAATTTAGATAACAACCGATAGTAGGTTATATTACCGGTCAGTGAACTTATTCAAAAAAAGTTTTCGTAAATTTCTATGCATAAAGGATACCTTTAAATACGCTACACTTAACAGAACATTTGTGTTGCACAAATCATCGAATGAGCACCGGAAGTGTAGTAAGAAAATTTTGTGCACCAGAACAAATCACCGGGAAGAAAACGAGCTCTATAAAGCTCATTCTGGCCGCATAACCACACACCCCATCATATTGTGGTTCCGACAGCTGTCACGTCGTCGCATGAGCGTTAAAAATAAATAGTTGAATAGATAAATAAAGCTGAAAGATATCTAAAAAATATATAAAGTAATGTTAGAATGCTTCATAAATTACTTCATAGTTGCAGCATTTCTCGGAGAGACCAGTGACAAAATGAGCTTTTATGAACGTACAACCAATTTCGTTCTCAACCTCTTTGCGGATGTGGTTGTACACCGGATAATTGCCAAATACGAGGTGCCCTCTCCACATTTTTCATGAACCTAACACAACTGCACGACCCAGTAGTCACAATTTACAGAAATTCTTCAGAAATTGTGGCACTGTCATAATATCTCGGTAAAAGAAGAGGACTATGTCAGCAAAATGAATTACTTACTGTTGAATTCGGACGAGTTCCTCGAATTCGCTCGTCCTATCAGCGCCAAAGTGGTGCACATCGGTGGTATCGCATTACCGGAGCCGAGCCCACTCCTCGAGGTGACCTTTTAATTGTTTGACAACATCCTTGCTCCTCTTAGAATTGTCAAAATTCCAGTGCTTCTAGGAACTTCAAAAAATCATGGATCACAATTACAGGTCTGGAGTGGTTTACATTTCATTTGGTTCTATCGCGTCTACTAAAGAGGTAAGGCTAACATGCATTTAACTTTTTTCCCATCGAAATTTCGACTGCCTCCTGCAATCTGAACATCTTCAGATGCCGCGAAAGTTTCGAAGAGCAATTTTTAATGTAGCGCGAGCTTTCGCAATGTACACCTTCATATGGAAAGTCGACGATGATGATGATGATGTCGAATCCGTTTCAAATCTGTACACATTCACCTGGGTACCACAACGATCGCTCCTAGGTGAAACATTGTCGTTATGAAGTTGATAAAGGTTATGAGGTGGTTTGTCAACCTCGTGTAAGCTTATAAAAGAAAGATTAGATGTTGATTAGTAATACCGAGGTTAAAGGAAAGTCGGTTTTGAGATACTGTCGTTATGGTCAAAATGGAATCAATATCTCATCAAAATAGTACCAATGTTTTAATATCAATAATAATGCTAATTTCTTAATATCCTAATCAATAATCAACATCTAATCATTTTCTTTGACAATATGTTTTTAACAAAATAAAATTTTAAGAAGTAGGACAATATGAAAAAAAGAAATACAGCAGTCGCACTGCTAATATGCAAAAGCCATGGATTCTGTTTCGCCATGAAAGAGATTTTCTTCACAGTAGCGAAAACACACAGCGTTTAGCTCATCGCAACCTTCGGTGTTTTGTGTCACATGCCGGCCTGAATAGCGTGCTGGAGCTGACGACTAGTGGCAAGCCTGCCATACTTGTTCCGCTCTTCGCCGACCAATTTCGGTATAAAAATCCCTTATTATTTTAGTAATTGGTATCGAGTATTTTCGTAAGTGATGAATAAAGAGTGTCAAAACTAGGAAGTGCAGGTTCGAAGGTAGAAAGTTATGCGTCAGTGGCTGGAAGAGATACATTTATGCGTTACTTAAAACACTAACGTATCTCACCTGCACGTCTCTATGGATTTAAAAGCCTTTGTTTTTTGTCTGAATTTCTTTCCTAATAGCAAAAAGCAGATGTAAAACAAAATTTGTTAAGTGAGTAAACCGAGATCGAGTAATAGTAAATTTTCCGAAAATAACGAGTGGTGTTTGCCACATTCTCTAAAAGGTGTAGACGTTCACCGCAGGAGACAAGCCGGCAGTAACCATTATAAATTTTGTCCAGAAAATGGATTCTCGGAGGGCCAACTGCCTCTTCCAGATCTTCTTGATGGAATCTCACTTCTTTCTCAGAATCTTCTTGCTGGAAATTCCTTTATTTTTAAGGCAAAGCTGTTTTTAGGAATGCGCGTATGGTGAAAGCAAAAAACACGGCGATTTTGATTAAAAAAGAAGAGTTTAATAGCGAAACTTTTGCTTCAGCTCTCCAAAGGATGTTTTTACATGACAAGTGAGTCTTATTGTATTGTAAACTTTCGTAAAGTAAAGCAAATGAAAGGATAAATGTGTCTCCGGTGAGGAACGAACGCGCTATTAGTCTTTCCGAGGGCTAACGCGTTCACAACAACACCATGCGGGTCCTTCGTTTCGCCCGTCTCTCAGCTACTTCTATCGATCACTGCCATCAACAATCACCCGTCAAGCCCAAATCGGCATTAAACCCAGTTAGGCTGAGGCTTTAGTCGAAATCACAATTTTAGCATATTATTTGCTGCCTATGAGGGGCGCGTGTGGCAGTGGTCGGAGGCGCCCTGTAACTCACACATGGAATCGATCCCTGCGCCTATGGCCCACCAAGCCTTCTATCCCTCCGTGGTCGGTAAACTAGTACCAGACTAGTCTAGGAGGATAGCAGCACTGGCTCGATACATCGGGAGACCACCACAAGTCATTGTAAAGGCCATCACCTGTACCACCTGTAGTTCCGTTGATCGTCGAGTGACTCGAGCGGACACCAGTAAATTTTCCATTTGTCGCGTGCAAAAGTAGTCCAGTGGGTTCTGCTCGCTCTAGGGACTCGTCAAGCACCATATCTTTCTTCTAGGCTCTTCATGAAAAACTCTGACCATCGGGTCGGTGGTCTTCCTGCAGTACGTTTGACATCCCGAAGAATCCAGTCACTAACGGCTCTTTCCTATCGGTTGTCATTCATGCGCATTACGTGTCCGGCCCATTTTATCTTCGACAGTTTTGCGTACAGAACGGCATTTTTGATTTTTGATCCTTGACGCAGATCGGAGCTTCGGATCCCATCTCTTACTTGTGTGGAACGGAATACCCCTAGCATTGTGCTTTCGACTGCGCGTTCGATAACGCTGAGTGATTTCTCATCCTGCTTACGCAGCAACCAGGCTTCTGACATATACGCTCGGGCAGGAAGTAGCGTTGAGTCGAAAAGGTGGGCACGGAGTCGGGTGTTCTTTGTTCCCTTCACTACATCCTCGATGCTCTTGAAAGCTCTCCAAGCCGTTCGTTCCCTTTTGCTCAGCTCTAGAGCTAAGTCGTTCGTCATATTGTTTCCTTATTTTTACTATTTTTTTTATTTATTTTTTCATATTTCCCAACTTATATAGACATAACTGGAGTATTCGGAGATATTCGTTCTATTGAGCGTGAATGGGGCTTGCAAAACCAATCCGTTCCTCATGAGCATCGTTTTTGCGAGATTTAGTCGAAGACCAATCTTTCCACAGACTTTATCAAAGTCGGCAAGCATTCGCTTCGGTTGGCTAGTGTTATAAGGACGATGTCACCAGCAAAGTGAAGATGGTGTAATTGCAGACTGTCGATTTCCACTCCCATGTTATACCATTCCAATGTTCGCATGATGTTCTGGAGGGTGACAGTAAATAATTTTGGCGAGATGGTATCGCCTTGCCTAACTCATCTTTTGACGTCAATGTTAATATCGTTGTAGAATGGTGATATCTTGGTTGTGAAATTTCGTACAGCTCACGAAGAATCTTTATGTACTGAGTAGGGACTTCTTGACTGTCAAGGGCTTCCATAACTGCTTCTATCTCAATTGAATCAAAGTCCTTCTGTAAGTAGATGAAAGTGTGACTGAGCGGTCTTTTGTACGCTCGCGATACTGCAGTGAGCCTTGTTATCGTGTGTATGTGGTCCATCATACTAAATCCTTTTCGAAAACCTGCTTGTTCACATAGCAAGGAAAGGCCATATAAGTAATTAATCACCTCCAAATGATGTTTAATGAAGTCGAATGCTTGGCGCATCCCTCAGGGATTGATCAACGCCTAGAGCTTTGCCTTTTTATTATTTGCTGCCTATTAGAATTTTTCACGGCAGGGTATTATGTGTCATACAGCCACAAAGATGCTGAGATATTTATAAAACTCCGGACTCCAGATGTCTAGCTGAGAGACAGGTGAAACGAAGGACCGGCATAGTGTGGTCGTGAACGCGTTAGCCTCCGCATAGGGTAATAGCGCGTTCGTTCCTCACCACAGACACTTGTGGTCCGGAGTTTTGCAAATATCTCAGCATCATTGTGGTTGCATGACACATAATATCCTGCTGTGAGAAATTCTAATGGACAGTAAATAATAAGTTAAGATCGAAAGGATGAGGTTCACTTAATTTGCGATGACTTTCGACTACTTATCTATTCGAATAATTTGTGAGCTATTTGGTATTTTATAGCTCGGATATGGCTTTGTGAATGGCCAACTCACTTGATAATTGAATGGTCCATATTCACGAAGAATCGTTCGCCCACCAGGACAACTTTATTCAAATGATACCCTATTTGTCTAGCAAGATTTAAAAAAATGTCACATTGATGAAGAAGTGTGAAGAAAAAGGAAGAAAACAGAGAGAAAGGAAAAGTCTGGTTATTCTCTACATGCTAGCTTAAGAAAGGTAATCAATCCATCCGCCTAGACAAGCCGAATACCAGCTACAGTCACTATTCAATGGGAGTTGCGATAATCAATGAAGCCTGTCGACATCACTAAGTTCTATGCAGCTTAACCAATGCATACTAAATCTTTCAACGGCGTAAAAAAGATCAAGACGAAAATGTGCTTGCAACTTTAGAGCGATGATTAAAACTTCTCGTGCAGGCAAGTCAAGTCCATAACTCGCAACGCGCATTCTACTCAGTGAAAAATTTTCAAAACACAGGTGGAAAAACACCGTACGCAAATTTCATTCGCATACCAGACAGCTTTCTTTGAACACTCATAGTTCTCACGGTTTTTAATTTTCATTTACTGCCTACCGTTTTTTCGCGACGGGGGGCGTCTCCTGCTGTCCCGTTAATCGTCGAGTGAATAGAGCACGAGGCAGTAAATTTAGCATTTCTCAGTGTTGCGTGCAAGAGTAGTCCAGTCGGCTTCGCTCGCTCGAGCGACATGTTAAGCACCATGCTTTAAATACCACACTTATTTTCCGGGGTTTTCCTGAAGAACTCTGACCAACTGGTCGCTGGATTTTCTGCTGCGCGTTTGACATCCCAAAGAGTTCAATCGCTAGCGGCTCCTTTTCCATCGGTTGTCCTCCATATGCATTACGTTTCCGGCCCAACTCATTGTAGATCGTTGGGCGTAAAGAACGACGTCTCTAATTGTTGATCATTAACGCATGTCAGAGCTTCGGATCCCTTCCTTACTAGTGTGAAACGAGACACTCCTAGCATCGTTCTTTCGACTGCGCGTTCAATAACGTTGAGTGATGGTTTATTCTGCTTACGTAGCGACCAATTTGTATACGTTAAGGTAAGAAGAGTCGAAAAGGTGTGGGCACAAAGTCGGATGTTCTTTGTTCTCTTCACTACATTCTCGATGGTCTTGAAAGCTCCCCAGGCCACTCGTTTCTTTCTGCTCAGCTCTGGAGCTAGGTCGTTCATCATATTGATTTCCTGACCTAAATAGAAATAATTGGAGCATTCAGAGATATTCCTTCCGTTGAGCGTGAATGGAGCATACCAAACGAATCCGTTCCTCATGAACATTGTTTTTGTGAGATTTAGTCGAAGACCAATCTTTCCACAGACTTAATCAAAGTTGGGACTCAAGTCAAGTCAAAGCATACGTTCCGCTTGGCTAATGTTTGGTGTTACAAGAACGGTGTCATCACCAAAGCCAAGATAGTGTAATTGCCGATCATCGATTTTAACTCCTGTGTTGCCCCATTCCAGTGTTTGAATGACGTTATCGAGGGTTACGGTAAATATTTTTGGTGAGATCGTATCGCCTTGCCTAACCTCTATTCTGATGCCGATGCTAATATCGTTACAAAATGGTGGTATTTTGGTGGTTGTCAAATTTTTGTATAGCTCGCGAAGAATCTTAATACACTCAGTAAGATGCCCTGGCAGTCCAAACCTTCCATAAATGTTTCTCTCCAAACCCAATTATCGATTTAAGGAAAAATTTTGACTCAATGTCGTCTTTCATAGCGGAGTATTACGTGTGATGCAACCACAATGAAGCTGAGATATCTGTAAAAGTTTGGACTTCAGGGGTCAGTGGAGGAGAACGAACGCGTTATTACCCTTTCAGGCAGCTAACGCGTTCACCACCACACCATGCGAGTCCTTCGTTTCGCCTGTCTGTCAGCTAGTTCTATCGATCAGCGCCATCAGCAATTGCCCATCATTCTCATAAATCCCGATGAATCCTGTTACGCTGAGGCTTCAATGCCGTTTTTGCTCTCCGGATCAATCCCGTTGGCGGTTTATTGCTAACGGCATTGGTTGATAGATAACCAGATGAGAGGCAGGCGAAATGAAAGACCTGCATGGTGTGGTGGTGAACGCGTTAGCCCCCAGAAAGGGTAACAGCGCGTTCTTTCCCCACCGCTGACACCTTGCGGTCCAGAGTTTTGCAAATATCTCAGCCTCATTGTGGTTGTATCACACGTAAAACCCTGCCATGAAAAATTGTAATAGGCAGTAAATAAAAAGTTAACACTGGGTCAAAATCCTTCTTTAAATAGATGAAATTGAGACAAAGCGGCCTCATGCACTCTTGCCACGAAATGTCTCACCACCGCAGGTGCCGGATCGGTAGACCGTCTCGAGTCATTGTAAAGGCCAGATATGCATTCAATCACCTCCAGACGATGCATAATGAAGTTGAATGCATGGCGCATCTCTCAGGAATTGATCAAAGTCGAGAGCTTTATCTTCTATTTATCCTAAAACCACAAACAAGCTGAGATATGAGCAGAACGCGGAAGTTCAGTTGAGATCGATTACCCTTTCGAGAGTTGACTATTTGATAGAAGCTCTTTATTATTGGAGTAAAATTTGCGTATTAAGTTTTATCTGCTGAGGTTACGGAGGTGTTTGCCTGAGTAGAATATATGTCAATTTGACCTGTCCAAGCTCTAAAGAAGGTGAAACCGCCCAAGCGTCAGCTATTTGTGTATTAGTAAATGCTGTAGTAACAACCTCGTATCAGCTCGTTGTGAAAAAGTGAATTATCTGTCTATCAGTGCTGAGGTTAATAGAAAGCTGTTATAGGGAAATCATCCATCTCTATTTGTTTTCCGTGACACAGGTTTTTGTTCTCACTCTGCATTTTTGCTGATAGCTTAACTTTCTTAAGCTTAACTTAATTCACACTTACAGTTTTACTCGTCGAGCCGAGAGGCTGGCTTCATTGATGAGCAAAAAGCCGTTTCCAGTACGAGAACGACTTCTGTCAACCGTGGACTTCTCAATACGACACGGTAAAATCGACAATCTTGACATCTACGGAAGGAATCTGAACGCGCTACAATACTATAGTATTGATTCTGCGATTTTTCTAATTATTATTATTGAATTCATAGTCTTTGGTTCTATCTATTCCTGCCTGTATTGTTTCCGAAATATCTTTACGTTGAAGATGAAAAAGGACTGATAAAAGTGATAAGATTAGATACGAACTGTTAATCAAGATTGCATAAATGAGTAGTACAATACGCCGAACTACTATTGTCATCACATTACAGAACGATAGCAGCAACTGGAGATGCAATCTTGCAAAAACACTTCCTAATTATTTGCACTTGGAGTTTTATCTACTAGCCGTTTCAACAATGAAAACAAAGGGTAGAGCTCTCGGCGTTGATCAATTCCTCAAGGATGCGCTATGCATTCGACTTTACCAGGCATCGTTGGAGGTGACTAAATGCCTATCTGGCCTATCTTGCCTTTACAATGACTCGCGGTGGCCTACCGACATATCGAACCAGTGCTGCTCTCCTCCCAGACAAGTCTGGTACCAATTTACCGACACCGGTGGGATAGAGGGCTTGGTGGGTCAGGGGAGTGGGAATCGATCCCTTGTCTATTGCAGGCTTACTGTTTCAATACGCTCCGATTATAACCATATTATTGCCAGAAAATATGAACCATAGCAAAATATCTGTCCAAAAATCCACCAAAGCTGCACAAACCAGTTCGAAAACCTTTGCACCTTCTATGCTTCATATCAGCTAACGTTGAAAAATATGTTTCGAATCAAAGCTCACGAACACCGAAATAAAATGGTCAAGATAACATTCATACATAGCATTCAGTCCTTTTCTCCATGTTTTTCGATTGTAATGGCGCCATAGGAGAGTCGGCTTTACCTCACAGGAGGTACCTATCAAAATCGTTTCTCATCTACATCAAAGAATTTAGCACGAATACGGCAGTTACAGGCACTAACAATGAATTTGAAAAAATTAAATCGTTCGTCCTAACGAAATCATATCTGCTCAGCTGTTCATTGCGATGACAAAAATGTATGAAGCGTTCATGGAAAAAGGGGGAAATACGCTTTCTACACGGCAGAAAATCGGAATTTTATCTTAACAGAATAAAAGAACTTGTGTCGTCTTGGCAACAATCACTAAACTTGGTAATATTTGGAAGGTGCAATCAATTTCGGGAACATATGCATTGAAGGCAATGCGAATGTTCGTGAACAATGTAGTTAGAGCTTCCCGCCCATCAACGGGTTTTTGACGCCCGTGAGCTTGAAATGTTGATCAAAATAGCGTATTATTGTGGGTATTTACACTGCTTAATATAGAAACTACCAACACAGCTTTCAATATATGCTACAGAGATGTATGACCTATGCGCTGAAGGAAGCGATTACTTTATACCACCAATATATATCGCTTCTTCTGGCTGAAGAATTGTGACGTTCGATTTCCTCACATGTTAGTTCGAATGAGAGCATAGATCCAATTTCTTGCAAGTCCAATCGTCGGTCTTTCAAGATCCGCTGTTTTCATCGGTGTCACCGCCGTTTAGGAAGACCCGAACTACAGGAAACCTCTCTCCTCATCCAGAAAAACTGGTGATTATAGTGACGGTCTGTGGTAACGGTTTGGGATTGTTCTAGCACGAATACCTTATGAATCGGGATGGAACTATTTTCGATTACCAATTGGTGACCAAAACCACACACTGGTTTTCTCCGGAATAGAAAAGACCTTGATAGGAAACTGTGGATCGTTATGTTTGCCAACTATGTGAACTAGTTTCCTATTAGTTAAGCATCTGGTTCCCTTTTTCGTAGGATTTTCACGGGTTGACCTAGATATGAAGCATATTAGATTCCTCGCAGCTCATCGTGAAAGGAAAACAAAGTGGAAAGATGTGTACATCGTAACGAAGGACATGGAATTATAAATTACTTTCCTTTACTTCCTTTTTCCATGACCCCATATCACAACTGTGTGGATAACAGCACTGCTTGTAATCGATTCGTTTTCCTCGCCTTCATCCTTCACAAAGGTGCTCCAACATTTCGCGTGTTGTTTCAGAAGCTTCCTAAGCATTTCCTCTTCCTTATGAATGTAGTGGAACGCTGGTCGAGTCAATTTTCAGTGCAATCTTGGACATAGCCGTGCTATGCCGTTCCCACGTGGATTAGAGCAGAGCGTTAGGGTGGTCAAACCAGCGTCTTTCTGCCTCACGGACTGCATCACTATCCACTCCACCTATCCACTTCAAGAAGGATTCCAAGTTTACGGAGCTTAAAAACACAATATGTGGAGAATGGTAGAGATAACACAACGACGAGTGAGGAAACAATGCGAAGTACTGTAAACAGCATTACACTGCATTGAAATGCGGTTGAAAGGTGAGGTTGAAAAGCTCACCACTTGAATGTACAAAAAATATATTATTTACTGTGAATCTTTGTTTAACACACTGACGACACTAACTGCTCTTCTACAGTACAGAGACGCTGCTAAAATACAAGGGTTATGCTACGCTGCTTAACGCTCCAATGACCATGATGACACCTCACTGGATTATTGAGCCCATATAAAGATGGTACATAAAAACTTTATTATGGCTAATATTTCGGAGTCTTTACCTTCTCCAGAACAGCAGTGATTCGATTCCATTGCCCGGAGCCATTTCTTCTCGCCAAAAAGGTCTTCATCGTCACACCAAGTCGAGTCTTCTGGTCCGGGGCACCGTTAAATAAAGTATCCTTACGACACGACAGCATTTTATGTAGGACGATTGTTGATCTACTGCCACTCGTTTTTATACTTTCATGGTGGCAATACATTATCCAGCATTCTGGATCTCAATGGCTGGCACATAGAGAGACTATGTTGCTGAAAACCAACTTCCATTCTACGCCGGAAAAGCCTATGATGACGATCCGTACATAGAGGCATGTACGTTAGTGTGGTAACACTACCTAATGCGGACTCTGGCATCACGGACTCGTATAGTCTGAAGAAAAAAGGAAGCAACTCCCATAAAAATACATATAGTGTCAGGATTGCCCATATAATTAAGTAGAGCCAATAGTTGGAGGAATTGGGGCAGTGGTTACTTCGTCCACGATGTCTACTGCAATAGCTTCAACAGAGACTTATACAGAAACCGTTATTTCTGGAAAGATGGATATTGGCAGCCTATGGGTGCTCACCTTCCGTTGCCGACATGGTATGCTATCGATGAAGAACCAGCTTCAACTGGTCTGGAAAAGAATAGACTCCACCTTATTTTCCATAACACAAGGGGTCAAGGAAAAACGGAAGACCATATAGGAAAGGCATCTATCGCTCAATCGATGTCTGTCTTAATGTGTTAATATATTCTCGACTATATGAGCTCTATAGGAGTTGTACAATGCGATGCGAATGCCCGCTCTTAATTTTAAATAATGGTATCCTATCTCCTGGTGAATTTTACTAAATCCAATGAAAACTATCAGAATATAAACCTTTGCTTACAGGACAAGAGTCCTCCTGTTTCACCGTTGTAAAATTACTGTCGGAAAACCGGTTTCGTAGCGAATATGTTGACAGGTATTCCGAACAGAACAATTGAAATTCGGATCATTTTACAAGTTGGAAAACCAGTACAAAACGTACAGATCCACATAGAACAACTAGGTGATCTCTCACAATCCTTCATAGCGTATTATCAACCTTCACAACAAAAAGCAGAGTTTAAACAGAATGGAATGACAAGAACAACAAACAAGGCTCTGAACAGAAACACCCTTCTAGAAACAAAATAATCTCAATGGTTCAACAAAATTCCTATGGCAATCGACTTTTCAGCCAGCTTTCTATGTGGACTTGTAGATTTTTAGGCGTTAGCTCTTCCTGGTGCTTCTGAAAGGTTCACCTCATCATGAACATTGGCTTTCTTCTTCACTTTCACCTAGGTTTTGAATACAAAAACATTGAATCAAGAAGAAATACCTGCAGAGGAGTAACGTTTCTGAAGAAAACATTAATAACATTCGAAACGTTACCTTTTTGTTTGCAGCCTACCACAATTCTTCACGGTAGAGCTTTATGTGAAGTTCAACCATATGTCTACATATGTGTATCTCATTATATGTGAAGTCTGCGGTGGAGATAGAACACGCTGTTACCCTTTCCGGGTGCTCAGGCGTTCACCACCACACCATGCGAGTCATTTGTTTCGCCTGTCTCTGGGCTAATTTTCTATCTACCAGTGCCATCAGCAATCACCTGTCAACGAAAAAGATAACAGCACGTTCGTTCCCCAGCGCAGACATCCGCGGTTCGGAGTTTTGCAAAGATCTCATCATTATTGCGGATGTACTCAATAAAAGAAATATCTAGGAAATAAAAGTCACTAATGCTACTACAAAGTTTCACGTACCTTCAGATTTTTTCGCATGTCTTCAACGTATTTCATAACGTCCAGTGAGTGCTCTTCCATTTCAAATTCGTGCTCCATTAAAATCCACGGCTTTCTGGAACAAAATCTTACCACTTCCATTTCGAAATATTTAGTATGAAGCAGTTAAACAAACAAAAACACCCCCAAAACTGAACAGAGAATGCCGTCTAAAAATGTTTCTCCTTTACTCCAACAACAACGTAATACCAGTACTGAAACTGTTATATAATAGAAAATTTATTAACACAGATGTCAGCTGAGGATTGAGTCTCAACGGCCCCGTTGATGGTACAGAATGGAGAACGTTTTGAGCAAACTGACTCAGCGAACGGTGTCGGCGCTGAAACCAATCGAACTATCAGTAACTATGAGAATTTTGAAAGCTACGCTTACAAAGGTGTGAAGGCTCACCCGGGACAAGATTTTAAGCTCGGTACGGACATTGCTGCTCAGAGCGTTTGACACATCCGGGTCGTCAATGTCAGGACGGAACACACCTCCAGCACCTCCTTCTAAGTCATCCTCCTCTACCAGTTGAACGAGTTTAGGGTGTGCCTTTAAAAACATATTCGGAACTCTTGTTACAAGCATCTGTTAAGTGGGGTCAACATCTACAAGAACCATTACTAGTTAGGGAAAACTTACAATGAAGAAACTTCGCACGAGCGCAACCAAACATAGCGCTGATGGATCGTCCATAATAGTTGCTATCGAGAGAACCCGTTTAACAAATGCAGCTACTCGAGACAGCGGCAACTTAAGCAAATATAGGTCAGTTAGCTCTGGGAGACAGAAATCATACTCACTAGATGATGTTGGATGTTCGATAATGACGAAGCGAAATAATGAATCAATCAAAGGAAGAGCATCACAACTAGAATTTCTGGGGCTTAAATGAAGAGCTGTTTCAAATACCTGTTTTCTGCGATCGTTTACCATCAAATCAAGGACGGCTGCAGCTACACATACCTGCTTCTTCCTAACCTCTGCAAATTAACACGCCTAACTCTGCAGATTAACACGATCGAAATAAATTATTTGACATAAAACAACAACAATGCACAGTTTTCAGTAATTCTGACGTAATGGAATTAATCATCAGTTTACCCCTCATCTTGGCTGGGAGGTGTTCCTGGGTGTCGGATTGCGATGTATAGGGGGGATTAATCCCCTTGCCAGAGTCTTCCAAGCTGAGGAGTCCGGCGTTTCCATTAGGAAGCCCCACCGCCCTGGCACCAAACTAGTCGCATGGTGGGAAATGTCCTTCTGAACCACAAGGGTAGCGACGACCTGGAGCAGACTTTGGCTAGGTTGCCCTTGGAACTCCAGGAAACACAATGGCCAAACCAATAAAACTCCAAACAATGGAGATTATGCTAAGGCCTGCACGACTAGTGAGGATGGGCCCTCCAAGTATCCAAGTAAGTAAGTGATGGGATTAGTACCTTAAAACTCCAGATTTCTTCCACTGGATTTAAAAACCATAGGCCTGGAAAGTGTAACAGCTATGTTACCTGGTTTCCTTTCGAAAGGTAGTTCATTAATCAACCGATAAATAGTTCGATAAAAGCGTGAAGGATCGATATTCAGTAGCTGCCCATCTCCAGACAGAACAATAAACACCGTATTGATGCAATATAATCGATCCAGAAGACGAAGACCCTATAATGAAGAAGACGTATGAAATAGATACCGTAATCGCTAAACATAAAGCCACCCAACAAACCTCTCTCTTTACAAGATTCTCCATAGTGGAAACAATATCTTCAAAAAATTCTACTCCTAAAAGGTGAGCAAATTTGCTCAGACCCTCTAATACAGGCTCAAGCAGTGCTACGTTTGGCACTCGCTTGAGAACCGAAAAATAGCATTGAAAGACGTGTCTCATTGTCTCAGTTGCCTGAAAGCACGGTCAACATCATCTGATTAGGTGTGGTACCAACAGCTTTTCGAGGGCACAGAGGGAATCTCAAGTGGGAGGCTAAAGGTGTCAATGTAATAATAGTATTCGTGAATTAGACTACCGTCCTCAATTTCGTAGAAAGATTCTCGGCAGCATCCAGTTCCTTTAGATCAGCTTCTAGCTTGTCCAGTTGCTTTTTGTACTATAAAGAGATAATATAGAAAAAAAAGTGATATAAGACGATAATATGAACGCCTAAAAATGCCATACCTTTCTCACAGTTTTATTCGCTCTTTCCTTCTTCAATTTAGCCCTTTTCGCTTGAATAAGTTTCTTCCTCGATTTCTTGCTCTCATCCTTCACCTCCTAAATAGTGATTCGTACAGCTAATACTATAAGAGACCTTTTCGGAAAGGAAAAAACTTGGGCATCATTGTGAGATGAACGAAAAGGACAAACTTTGATGTTCAAGGAAAGGAGTGTAGCAATCAGCTGAGGAGGTACACAACCTTTGCGCTTGCTAACCAAAGACGCGATACTTCTAGCACCAAATAATGACATTCGCAGATGCAGATCCTCGCGAAACACTTGATTCAGGGTGTTGCACACTTCGGAAACAACCTAGATATTTTAATCAAATCCAGCTCATCATATCTCTGAATCGAAAACTAATGGAAAACTTACAGCCGAAGAATTGCTCAGAGAGAGATGAATGAGTGCAGAAAGGATATTAGTGGCGTAATTGAAGTGTGGAACATATATCACAAATCTGCTCATGGACTTCAAGCACAACATACCCAACTTGTATGTGAAAGAAGTTTCGCAAAGTTTTCGACCTCGGATGTTGAGTTCTAAACAATGCGTATACATACTTTAAGAAATTCAAAACCAAAAAGCCAGCCGAATATTATCATTAATTCATGTACTTCTGAATGTTACGATTAATTCATATACTTCCTCCCAATGAGGGCGCGTGCGGCGCAGTGGTCGGAGGCGACCTGTGATACACACGTGGGATCTATTCTCCTACCCGTGGCTCGCTAAGCTTCCCATCCCTTCGGGTTCTTTTTTTAAATTTCATCTCAATGCTTCTGGTAAACTTCATATATACTGCAATTGAAAATTCGTGCATCACGTTCTGTCGATGTATTTTATGAATGCCTTCAATAGGTTTACTAATTGATAGCTTTCTGGGCAAAAGGTTGAAGTCAGAGCTTCCTAACGCACTCCATACATATAAAGGATAAAAGGGTGAAGCTTTCGGCGTTTATCAATCCCTAAGAGATGCGTCATGCATTCGACTTCAGTAAGTATCGTTGAAGTTGATTGAATGCATATCTGACCTTTACTACGACTCGTGGTGGCCTATCGATGTATCGAGCCAGTGTTGCTATGATTCCAGGCAAGTATGACACCAATTTTCCGATCCCGGAGGGATGGAAGGTTTGGTGAGCCATGGGCGCGGGGATCGATTCCACGTGTGCGCCGCAGTGGCGCCTCCAAACATTGCGCCACACGCGCCCTCGTACATATGCATATATACATATATGTATATATTCATATTCAATGTGGGCACGTGTGGCGCTGTGGCCGAAGGCCTCCTTACTAATTGCTTCTTAGTGAGCGCCCACCAAGCTTCCATCCCTTTGGGGTCGGCTAGTTGGCACCAGAGTTGTCTCGGAGGATAGTAGCACTGGCTCGATACATCGGTAGGCCACCGCGAGTCGTTGTAAAGGCAATATATGCATTCAATCATCTCCAAAGATACTTAATGAAGTCGAATAATGCATGGCGCATCCCTCAGAGATTGATCAACGCCGAGAGCTCCATCCTTTTATCCTTCATATATACATATATATATGCATATATTGGTAATGAGCGACAGGTCTACATGTGACGAGGTACGATAGTTCCTTTAGAACTCATTTCCGATAATGTGCTTTAAACGTTATTCAATCAATACTAAGCATAGAATGAAAGCAGTGCATATGTAGAGGCAGAATGGACAACGTGTTTTGAATTCAATGCGCTTTTCGCTCGCTATAGATTTTGTCGAGCAGCACTTCATTACTACACTTTTTAGATTCAACCGCTGCTGTTGAGAATGCTAGAGCGATATATCCTATCACGTAGAATTTTACTGGTGAGGATACATCTACTGCGACCTAACAAAAAAAGAAAAAAACTTCTAATAGAGTTTTGTAGACGTCGAGCATGTCAAGCGTAATGGAGTACTAACAATATTGTCCTGATTCTGAAGCAAATTCCACAACATTTATGGAATACCGAGAGGCACCTTTGCTTTCTACTCTGTCCTCGTCACCATCATATGGAAACGCCTAGTCGTACTAATCTACTTACTAAGAAACATGAATGATTAATTCTAAAGTGAACATTATGGATAGTCGAGCTTCTTTGTAAACTTTAAGCAGCAGCTACCAAGACTCCTCATGTAAAGCAGATATCCTAATTGTTTGACTAAGCGCGAGAATCACCGTCGTGTTTGTGACAAACCAGACGCAAGGAGGAAAACCGCTTGATCGGCAATGGCGGAGAATGCCGCTGACAACTTTGGAAGACGCCGACAAGGATAGCTTGACATGTCAAAGAAGAAAGAACTTGCCGAACTACTAAATTACTAGTAACATAAAAACCGTGGTGGAATTTGCACGATTCACTGTGAATAAGAGTCATAAAGTATCCAATTCAATGGTCAGATTGACGATTGAAGAATCGACTCAACAAGGTTTCATTCCTTTGGTGAACATGAGGACTTTTAGTATTTGGTTATCAAATAAGCAGTGGCTATAAGCACAACTATTCAATGAGTGCAAAAAGCTTCATGAAAACACGATTATCCCTCGGGTACATAACTTGGATACTTGGATACATGAATGGTGCGTCTTCAGTGGTTGTGCGAGCCTCAGCACAATTTCCGTTTCGGAGTTTTCCTGGTTTAGGTACTGTGGACCTCTGGAGTTCCCAGGTCAACCTGGGCAAAGCCTGCCCTAGGTCGTCACCACCATAGGTCACCACCCATGTGGATCAGAAAGATTTGAAAACATGCTACTAGTTTGGTACGACGGTGACGGATCCTGGTACTAGTTTACTCTTAGCCGGCGTTGCTTATAGAAACGCCGAACTCCTCAGCTTAGGATGCCTTGTCGAGGGGATTAATCTCTAAGCTCTACAGCGCAGTCGAACACTCAGGAACGCCTCCCAGCCACGATGAGGCGGTATGCCGCTGGAATGTATAGTCCTCAGTAGCATTGTGGTTAGTATCCGCCTATGTCACAAGCGAAATCCGCGTTCAACTCCCGGCCGAGGAGGACATTTTGGTTGCTGATTGTCAAGGAGCTCTCATTCTCTTCTGCTCTCTGACATGGCGCTGGTGGGTCCCAGTGATTGTGCATTTTCACCGTCGATCCTACCTAGTAATGAGAAATCCTACTCTTAGAAAGACCAACGATCATTTCAAGTTTTATTAATAATACCATTCCTCAGTGAATTTTCTGTGAAAGTCCGAGATGTCGATAAATGGAATATAAAATTAGGTTACTAGAGCTCGCAGACGTTTAATAGACACGTGATGACGCTTACTTTTTCGTCGTCCACGCAATGAGCGATATCTAACACGTTGGCCAGACCGGAGACAAGTACGAGGTATATACACCCTTCTTGTATTCAACTATTCCACTTCTTTGTTAATATAAAAGACGATTAACCTCTGTGCGACTCATGTGGGACTCCGCAGATTTTACTGCCTTTACCAAATATGATAGCCCTCGCTATCTCCATACTCTTCGCATTCGGAACGGCCTCTGGGATACCTTCATGGCAGGATTCAAATCAAACGAAAAGACGTCTAAGAAACGTTTTTTTTATAAATTATTAGGTACAAAGAAGTTTCTCTCGGTTGGTACGCCGCAGACAACATACGTTGTATGAAGATTTACATGAAAACGATAAGTGTAACAAAGAAGTTACATTCACATGGATCAGAAAAGTTCGAAAAAAAACGCACTTTCCATCTTCTTTTCACAAAACTGGAGAAATTTCAAGTAGTACCGCAGCAGAACTTCTTCGAAATTTCGCACTTTCTTTGTCTCCTTCTTCACTTTCTGTTGTTTCTCTTCTTCATTAAGTTCACGGATAGAATAGCCAGGGATGATGTCAATAAGAGCCTACAATGTGTAGAGGCGAAGATCCGAAAAAGAAAAAGTACTAAAATGGAGCAGATTCCCTCCTCCTCCCCTAAAATTCTGTTTAAAGAAACTTCTTCTGAGATAAATTGATAACAACTAAAGTATTCGACACACCTGCATAATACTAAGCAAAGCCAGTTTCTGAACCGACTCTCGAACCAGTGAATGTACTTTTTCTCCTTGACACAGTTGAAACAAATCGCGCAGCCTATAGATCTGAAGAGATAAGACAAGACATGTAGAATGATCAAAGGCTTTAAGGTACGATTTTTTAAGTTCATGTTCCCAGAAGGCCATTCTAGAAAGTTCACCCATTTCCTCAACTATCTAGTTAGTAATCGGTTTACGTTATCTTGGGGATCCGTGAGAAGGTCATGAGCGTAACCGGAAATCGTTTGCTTGAACTGCTGGATCATTTCCTTCCTCTTTAGGAGCAATTCAACAGCGCTAAGCCCACGGAAATCCTAGAAAATGGGTTGAAACACTTCAACAGATATTGAAATAAGACTTCATTAGATTTAAGAAATAGGACTACAAAACTGAATACGTACTTCGAATTCGACCTTAGTCTCCTCTTTCACTTGATCTTGCTCCGGTTCGTCTTCTATTTCCACATTCTTTTTTCGAGTGGGACGGAAAACTCTTCCATCCTAGACCTTTCCTTTCTCAAATCATGATCATGAAATCATAAAAACACACAATACCTTCAACTTGATTGGCAGCATTTCCTCTAGATTATCATCCAGATGTCCTTCAAACTTCCTCTTCTTCTTTTCAATATCGCCGTCATCTTCCCGACTGCAGGGGTGTTCGAGCTCTATGTTGAAATAGTCTTAATAACATAAATGCACTTGTGTTTCAGCTCTCAAAACCTATGAAGCTGGGGAGCACAAGATTAGGGGAAACCAACTCCGATTGCGTCTTCGTACCACTCCAGCAAATGCACTGTTTTCCCAGTCAACGTCAGCATCCAACATATCTAGAGGCAGATTATCTTCAGCTTCGTCACCGTAGTGGACGTTACGGTCGTCAATCCAATCGTCTTCTATCTAGAATATCCGTTCACGAACTCATTGAATGGATATCCCTTAGGATTTACTAGGCGACTACGTCGAGGTCCTATGCACTGGCTCTTCAGCACTTTGCGGGATGATCCTTACTGTTGAAGGGTCACCTGACATCTAAACAACGAGGAAATACGTTACGGAATTCTATTTGTTTACTATGAGAAACCTCTCTACCAACAGCAAAGTGCTGAAGAGTGGGAAAGACATGGCACTTTATCCTGATTGTGACCGAGTCATCCCACGGTCTTAAGGTCCCTACTCGACACTGAGAGTAGGGACCATTGTTAAATCAAACTCGTGGAGCCCTGGTGTGATAACACCTCTGATTTCTTAAAACTTACTGCTGATTATGTAGGGAAATGTATTCACAGATCGTTTTGACACTAGGTATTGAAGATAACGTAGTACTCAAACAACAAACCCTTGTCACGATTTTGGCACCCACATAATCCCTTCGAAGCAATGGCGAATATCGGCAGACCATATGATATAGTTATAGATTATATCCTTACTGGAGTGAAAAGATGAGTAAACCAGAACCAGAACTGATATCAGAAAAAGCAATGACTTAATAAAAGATATTTTAACTCCTTACATTGAGCACCCGCTTTCGGGATTCCTTGGATCTTCTTGCTTTGATATCCTTCAGCCCATCTATTACATTTCGTGACAACTTTTTCCTCCGCGCCAAACGATTTAGCTTCCTCGTGGTCTTCCTAGTGTGTGAGGTTTTCATCATCTTCAACTTGACTTCACGAGATGATGAAGCAAACCCCATCTTTGAACTGAAAGGAAAAAATTCTCTCAACTCCGACAGTAATTACCAAAAACCCACGGCAACCACCTAAGTCCTCAAGAACACGAAGGAATGAAACAACGACGCACAGCCCACGGTTAACAAAAAAGTGTGCTCCGCTAAAGAGTTCTTGCTCCACATGATTTCGTTTTGTGACCTTTAATTTTACAGCAAGCAAATGACGAAATTTCAAGGTGGTCTGCTGGACTGTTCTACAAGTAGTACGTGTTTAAGCTGTAGTAGTATTCTGAAATTGACCTTCGATGGTTTATATACCACTAATATAGGCCTTTATTCATTTGATTGATGGAGTCTGGAAGCTTTTTACAAGTTAACATGGTATTACTTGTTACCTAATACTTGCCATGTCAATTCTCTACGAATTGACTCGGCGTGTTTCAGCTTAGTTTTCATTGGACTTGTGCTTTACTTAAGAAGGTTTTCTCCAGGAGGCTGGGGGTAGCCGTGCTAGGGTCTTTTCATGTCGGTTAGCTATCGTCCAGGATGGTGGTTTCCTGGCATTGATCTGGGTTATGATCTCAATGTTATTAAGTTCCTTTGGGCTTGTCGTATGTTTTCCTGAACTCTGAATTTGTGATTTGTGAATAAAATCGTTCGTTGCCCTCTTTTACTGGTTTGAATACTCACTTTTTTATTCCAATGAACGTAAGTCTAGGTGATTTCTACAGCAACATGTTTTTTCCGACGGCTAGGACGCTATTTAGTGCTTCGTTGGTAGGTAGTCGAGTACTTGCTCGGACGGCTTATCTGGGTGGCTTCTCTCAACGGTTCAAGTAAACCCATTTTGCATCGATTATGTCTGAAATTATTTTGGAACAAGTGTACCACTTTAGGTCGGATACAATTCGTGGCGCTGTGATTGGGATCGATCTGGGAACGACGAACTCCTGTGTGGCGGTTATGGAGGGAAAACAAGCAAAGGTAATTAAGAACATCATGTGGTTTAATGAAAATGTTTGTGATCCATTGGAAGATTGCCCAGTAGTACTGATTTTATTCCGACTAAGGTATCTATGCACTTCACCATCTTCGAGTGCTTAATCCATCGGAGCATTGATTTGCACTTAGTCTTTGATTGAAAGTGGCCATTTCTTAATACTGCTAGTTGCGTCATTTACGTGTTTGTATCCTATAAGATATTCAGGACTTTACGGTTCTACAAGAAAAGCATTAGCCTAGATAGACTATATTGTTTTGGAATTGGGAAGCACCAAAGTAATCTGTTTTTTTCTGGGTGTGCAGAAGTCAGCATTTTTGCGAGCTGCATGGTATCGCTATGCTATTTAAGCGCACTTCTCATTTTGGAAGTCGTTAGCTGTATGTTCTTCAGTTCTATAAGAAATATAGAGGTTGTTTGCAGATTGTCCTTTACTAGACGTATTCACTAGGCATGATGATTTCACTTTTACTAATTGTTCAAAAATCAGTGACATTCTTAGTTATCATTCAGGGGGGTTTTTAGGTCGTATTGACTGCCATGTGTCTTGCTTGCTGGAAGAGCATTTTTCATGGGAATTCCTTGGTCCCGTACCTTTTTTTTGCACCTTTTCTGGTAAATCTCTAAACCGAAAAGGTGTTTACACTGTTACCAGAACAGTGTTCTCACGAGGACTTTTTTTTATACGACCCGTCTTCATACCTACTGTGCGGTTCCCAGGACTTCTCACATTCGCTTCGTTTTCTTGCTCACTTATCTGCGAAGATCTTCCAACTTCTTTTGCGTGTGGTGTCGGCTACTGCTTGAGGATTTTCATTTCATCTTGAAAGCCGTATAATGCTGGTCGAGTCGATTCTACTTGGAGTCGTGATATAGCCGGGCTAGAGCGTTCCCAGTTGGATTCCAGTGATTTTTTTTTCCTGGATAAGTCTGGTATCAATTTCCTCACCTCGGTTGTATGGGAGGCTTGGTCCACCTGGAACGGAATCGAACTAGCACCATGCTTGTGATGACCGACATCACTACCACTGTGCTATGCTCCCCATAGCTGAACGTAGTATATCAGAGTTAACCGAGCTGTAATTTTTTTTGAAAACCGTTGATGCAAAGGTGCGCGTGTCACCTTTCGGAACATGTACAGATTTTCCTTACTATTACCTAACCAGTAGGGCTACTAGTTGGAAAAACAACTATCTCTTCATTGCATTAGAGACTTAGAAGTGAAATCTGTATAATGTTAACCGGATATTGGAAGAAGCGAATTTTTTTGTTATTGTGATAACACGACTTTTAATGCCATCACAAAATGACGTCTTGGTACACAAGGTGTCCTCTCGTGTCGTGACATCTGAGTTATTCCGTTACACATCTTGGTAATCTCTTTGTCACCAGCTGCGTGTGGTAGTCTCAAAGCATTATTTATTCTTTAGATGTTGTATCCTTCCTTCCTTTAAACCTACATCATCCAATATTTTCAGGTTATAGAAAATGCAGAGGGTGTGCGAACAACCCCATCAACCGTGGCTTTCACAAAGGATGGTGAACGATTAGTTGGAGCACCGGCGAAGCGTCAAGCAGTCACTAACCCCCAAAACACCCTCTATGCTACAAAAAGACTAATTGGGAGACGATTTGACGATCCAGAGGTGCAGAAGGATGTGTAAGTTTTCGTTAGTAAATTAGTAGTTAATCACTTATTTACTTCTATTCCTATATTGGTGGGGTGTTCACAGAGTATGCATCCATCAGTTCAGGACAGCTTTCTTTCGAAAGTTTTAGAAAGTCCTTCGATTGTTATTCTTACAACTTTTTGCTGTTGTTTTGAACTTTGCGCTCAGAAAATTCTACAGTTTACACATCCTAAATAGAATGATTATTTAGAAGTCACAGAACAAGAAGTCTGTTGTCGTTGAGACAAACTATACAAAATTCAACTTATTTGCTAAGATGGCGAGTTTTTTTTTTGGGCTTTTGACTGGTTTTCACTTGAAATCCATACTTGTGTGAGTA
Source organism: Angiostrongylus costaricensis (assembly GCA_900624975.1). NCBI lineage: Eukaryota > Metazoa > Nematoda > Chromadorea > Rhabditida > Metastrongylidae > Angiostrongylus > Angiostrongylus costaricensis. Next base: position 59,524 of record UYYA01003817.1, on the reverse strand, counting down.
TGATCAGTAAGCTCATCTTAGGTAGTACTAAAGACTTTCAATTGAAATATAAACTGTCGAGATCTAGATATCTTCGCCAACAATGGACAAGTCTCCTCATTCTAAGGAGAATAATGGGGTTTTACTTTGAAATCTGGATTTTAGGTAGGTGCGAAATGAAAGTAATTTGTAGGAGTTGTTCATGCCTATGGGCCAAAAGAGCAAAGTCTGTTCTGTTCAAACTTTGTTCTGAGTCTTGTGGCAAGACAAAAGCAGTTTTGTTCTGTAATAAATAGATAGCCTTTTTCCTATAGTATACATGTGTGTGGTATTTCTCGAATATGAAAAATACCAGAGAGATAGGAGGACCGAAGAACCCGCATGGTGTTGTGGTGAAAGCGTTAGTCCCCGGAAAGAGCATAGCACGTTTGTTCCCCACCGGTCTGGAGTTTTGCAAATATCTCGGCATCGTTGTGGTTGCACTGCACATAATATCCTGCCGTGAAAGGTTATAATACAACGCAATTCAATTTAGTCTGCTCCAGTTTCCTATACTTATTTAGACTGATTATTGATCAGGTAAATGTAACACATTTGTGTTTTCTTTTAATATTAACAGTCGGGTAGGAACAAATTCATTCGTAAGCGTCATCTTCATGAAACTAAGGTGCACTGTTATTTTTCTACACGAAAACCAAGTAATAGGAGGCGTAAATTGTGTGTAAAATTGCCCATTTGATATTAAAACGTGGTTTTTTTAAACGTTGTAAACATTGTAAAGGAAGGGACGCTTCTTTCAAATCTTTTCAGACTCGCATCCTCGATTATTAACTATTGTAGTTTCCCATGCCATTTGTTAAGGATTTGAGGGTCACGTTGTTACCTTCTTGTTGCTTACATTTGGCTTACTTTCTTTTTCCATTGCAGAAAAATCGTACCTTTCAAAATTTCGAAAGCTAGCAATGGAGATGCTTGGGTTGAGGCACAAGGAAAAATGTATTCTCCTTCACAGGCGAGCAGTGCATTGAAATCACCTTTGTGCATTTTTTGTTATGGATTGGTTTAATGAGCTATTATTATGGCTTCCTTTTGCGGAACTTCAGATCGGAGCGTTTGTTCTTATGAAAATGAAAGAGACCGCTGAAAACTATCTTGGAACGACAGTACATAATGCTGTTATTACCGTTCCGGCCTACTTCAATGACTCACAGAGACAGGTAGTTTTTATATGTGCTCCATCGTATAGTCTACGTAACGTTGTGTGGCAAATATAATTTCATGTACATGAATGGCTCATCTTCACGATTAATGATGCAGTTCTGAGTACAATTTCCGCTCTGTTATTTGCTTGTGTTGGAAGGTTTCCTCTCCAGTTTTCCCCTTTGTGTTTTTGAGAACGACGTGTCGCGGGGTATTGGAGGCTTTGATTTTCCCATTTCTGGGCTTCGGAATGGAAATACAAAACAGAACATTGGAGAAGTGCTTGCAGCAGGTCTCTGCTCTTAATTGCATTTCACATCAGATCGTCGTCCAGTAATGGATCTACATCTTCGATGTGGCAGTAACTAAATAGGAGCGTTTATACGATATGTTTATAAATACACGTGTATGTATACATAGATATAAATGCACCTGCACGTATATTTGTACGTCTGTAAGTTATACATATACGCGTGTGCACATATTACACACATACATGTGTTGTATGTTGTGTTATGTTGTTGTGTATGTTTTGTATGTTGGTATGTGTATGTTTATATATATGCATATATATATATATATATATATATATATATATGTCTTCTGTACGTGTGTACATATACACATATAGCTTCATTCCTTTTAATCTTTTATATTCCTATATCTAATTCACATTTTCTTTAAGGCTACAAAGGATGCAGGACAAATTGCTGGTTTGAATGTCCTTCGAGTGATTAATGAGCCCACTGCTGCAGCTCTTGCTTACGGTCTGGATAAAACAGAAGATAAAATGTATATGTGATTTTTTTTGTAAAAAATCCAAGTTATTGTGCTCACGGGCACAATAATGAGACCAGCTGTAATTAGTTAACTGGTTAGCATTAATTAGGATTTTGAGTGAGCGTTTAAAATAGGGATAAATCGTGCAATTTTTATTTGCACTTTAAGGCGAATAACTTTCACGTTCAGTAGGAATGAATAGATTTTCCTTTTAAATTGGTTATCCTGGGTCGTCCATTAGGTATACAAATTGTTTTCCAACAATAGTTAGCTAGTTAATGTGGTGTGGTTAAATCGGCTTTTTCGAAAATTAGGATGGTTTTGTTGCCATTTTCACTGGTAGAATTCGACCCTATCCTGAAATAGTTTAAGAATTTTTGAACAACTGGTCAACGCCCGTCGAATTGAGGTATATGTGCCGGTTTTTCTCTTTTCTCATGGTTGTGGCTTATTGAAGTGTAATGTATGCATTTTTAGTCGTGATTCAACCGTTTATTATTATAGCATTGCTGTCTATGATCTCGGTGGTGGAACCTTTGATATTTCTGTGCTGGAGATCCAGAAAGGTGTGTTTGAGGTCAAGTCTACGAATGGAGATACTTTCCTGGGCGGGGAAGACTTTGACCACGCACTGGTGAATTACTTAGTTGCCGAGTTCAAACGAGAGCAAGGAATCGATCTTACGAAGGTAACCTCTAGCATTGCGATCTATAACAAGACCGTTGAGGTTAATGAGGGTTCTTACTCACAGTAATTTCAACACATTCGTGATGAACGGTACTTGGTTTTCGGCCTTTCAGACATGCTGGTTTTCCGAAAATAGCCGATAGTTTTTCAATAACTAGAGGACTTGAGGGATTGTAAACGTGAAAGGGTTGTGTTAAAGACTTGACTGTATCTCTCTGTGACCACTAGTGGTGTTTTTGTGCTACTATGTGTTACCGTAGCCTAAAATGCAAACATATTGCTGTTATCATTTGGGAGTTTTGCAGCGTATGTTGAGTCTGTTTCATCGTTTTTTTTACTCACACATTCCATGAAGTAGCTTTGATTCATCGTGATGATTAAAATAGCAGAAAAGTTATATTTCAGTTAGATTACTAGTCAGTGAACCCTCTCGAGAAAAAGTCCTTTGTATATTTCGAAATGCGGAATACAGCTTTTTGCGATTGACTTTTCCGCAAAACCTGTGTTAGATAAATTACCGATCGATTACAAGATGTAGGAAGAAAGGTATTGTAAACAAAACAGCCATTGGAAAGAAAATGGCTTTATATTGCTCGTGTTGGCTACTCACCGCGCCAGCTATATTGTATAATGCCAACGCCGTTGTCAATGTGTAAATTACCGTTGTGAATCTAAACAAAATCTTGAGTAGGACCCAATGGCAATGCAACGTCTTCGCGAAGCTGCTGAAAAAGCAAAATGTGAGCTTTCGTCAACCACTCAAACGGATATCAACCTGCCCTACCTCACAATGGACACATCTGGACCGAAACACATGACAATGAAGCTTACTAGGTTCTTCTTCGTTTTTATGAGAGGAAATCAGTGAAGGAGACAATATCATTTGTCATATTTTTAGAGCTAAGTTCGAGCAGTTGGTTGCCGATCTCATCAAACGCACAATAGAACCTTGCCGTAAAGCCATGCATGATGCTGAGGTCGGGTTGTTGTAGAACTGGAGCAAGAAAATCTGTTTGTTGTGCTTTGTTGAAGATGTACATCGGATTCAGGTGAAACCATCGGAAATAGCCGAGGTACTTCTTGTGGGAGGGATGTCGCGTATGCCGAAGGTTCAGCAAACCGTACAAGAAGTGTTTGGGCGAGCTCCGTCAAAGGCAGTAAATCCCGATGAAGCTGTTGCTATAGGAGCTGCAATTCAAGGAGCGGTACTTGCTGGTATGTGCTCAACCATAAATTTGTTGTATTATGTTCACATTCATTGCCGCTGAATCGTACGCAAACGTTTACTTAGGTGACGTGACCGATGTCCTTCTACTCGATGTCACTCCTTTATCACTCGGTATTGAGACGCTGGGAGGTGTGATGACAAAACTAATAACACGTAACACTACCATTCCTACTAAAAAAAGCCAGGTAGAAGTTACTGTCCCACTATCGCGTTTAGTGCTTAAAGCATCTGTAGGAGAAAAATTCTTGTTCCAGTTTGTATGGTTTTAAGATATTTTCCACTGCTGCTGATGGGCAAACACAAGTGCAGATCAAGGTTTGTCAGGGTGAGCGTGAAATGGCGAACGATAACAAATTGCTCGGGCAATTTTCTTTGGTCAGGTTTCTTTTTTCTCTATTTTTTCTACGTTGTTCATCCTTACCTTTGTTAGGTTGGCATTCCACCTGCGCCACGCGGTGTTCCTCAGATAGAAGTTACCTTTGATATCGATGCAAATGGAATTGTTAACGTATCAGCCAGAGATCGCGGTACCGGAAAGGAACAACAAAGTAAGTTTTGTGATCTGCCATGAGACTATGGTCGCTTTCAAATTCGATTTTTTCATTATTATATGCTCATTTCAGTTGTGATTCAGTCTTCCGGAGGCCTCTCAAAAGATCAAATTGAAAACATGATTCGCGAAGCTGAGAGGAATGCTGCTGAAGACGCCAAAAAGAAGGAGATGGTTGAGGTTGATAAGTGCATTTGCTCATGGTGGTGGATTAGAGACTTTAGATTCCTACCGCGGTAGTTCAGGTCCTCAATCACGCTGAAGGTATTATCCACGACACAGAGAGCAAGATGGCCGAATTCGCTGACCAGCTTCCTAAAGACGAGGTCCGTGCTGCTTTTTTTTTAACGTACAGCAGCTTAGTAGCCTTCGAAATTGACTTCGTGCGCTTTAGTGTGACGCATTGAAAAATAAAATCGAGGATACCAAGAAAATCTTGGCCAATAAGGAGAACGAGACACCAGAGAAGATCAAAGATGCTGTAAACTCACTTCAACAGCAGTCTCTTAAACTTTTCGAGGTTTGTCTTTCTTTATGTTCGTAATAACCTGTGAGATTGTTAAAGCCATTCTTGAGTTCTTCCAGTGTTTTAAACACGTTTCATGTTTGATTCTACTGGATGTAGTATATAATCTAGTAAACTATTCATTCGCGGTAATGTGTTTGTGAGTTTTCTCCGTCCTTTAAATCAGTCGCGAAGTCTGTCAATTAACCAATAAACAAAGTGAGATTGAAAATTAGTATTTTATAATATAATACTGTGGCAACAAAGATTTGTAGGTGAGGAGGGGAGGGGTTGAATTGTGTCAGTTTGTTCTCACCATTCAGAAGCCCTCGGTTTCGATTCTTCTGACAAGAACGAATGCGATAGGTTTTATATTATATGAACAGTATGTTTCTACTGTTCAAGAACCTTCGCTTCTGAGTCGTGCCTTTTGAGTTTCAGGCAGCGTACAAAAAGATGGCAGAAAAAAATTCTGGAGGGGCTTCTGATGCTCAGGAAGCAAAAACAGCTGAGGAACCAAAGAAGGAACAAAACTGAACCGGACGTTCATTGTCGTTCCTTAGTTGTCAACGTTTTTTCTACGTTGTAGTGTTCTAATGCAGTAGGTTTTTACACTACAGTCTCTTACCGTTCTAGTTTTTTTTCCTTTTTACTTGTTATCTGTGCTTAGTTGGTTGTCTGTTAGTGTTGCTCTTTGTTTGTGTTTGATATTTTGACCTCAATATGCTCTTTTCAGCAGTTTATTGTTATGTCCTACCTTGTTGAGTGCTAACCCATGATCACCGAGTGTTGATGCACCTTTTACAAGCAATTTCGATTTTGCTATAAATATTTATATATGGCTGTTTACTGTATTTCTACCTGATCGTTTTGTCAGATATTTTATATATGAATCTATTAAATCCTTCTTGTATAACCAAACATGTTTAGGATTTTTATTATGGCAAGGTACTATACGTCACGATTGTTTTGTGTTTATTCCGTTCTATCGTCTTATATTCTTGGGGTACTACGGGGTTAGTTCTACACTCGGTTTTCTTGCTCTCCTGTATGGGTTTTGTTTGGCAGCATTTGTACTCTTTAGGTGAAAGGTCATCATTGTAGATCGTTGCAGTAGCTGCTCAAGCTCGACGTTCTGAAGGAATATTTTATGGCCGATTTTGGCGCAGTTTTCATTGGTCCTTGTGTATTTAATATGTTTGACCCCGAGTTTGTAATTTTGGTCTTTATTTCCTTGTTTTCGCTTCAGGTTTTAGGAGTTTCGCAGCAGTTTATGGTCTTAACCAGGTGGATTCATTAGAAAGAGATGAGGATCTTGTGTAAAGGCTGTGTGAGTGTCACATGACGTGGGTTTTTCGCATGTGGGAAAATACTATGTTTGCGTGAGACATTCAGGCCACTCCAATAGTGTGTTAATCCTTTCCTACTTTTAATGAGTTTCGCGTCGCATTTATCCGTGCACTGTCCGTCTATTAACCACTATGTGTAGAACGTTGTTATTGTTTTTCTGTAATTTGATGGGTGCGTGTAGCGCAGTGGTCGGAGGCACCCTGCAATACACATGGGGTCGATCTCCGCGCTGCAGACTCACCAAGCTTTCCATCCCTCCGGGTCTGCAAATTCTTTCCAGACTCACCTCCATCGGTGCTTAATGAAGTCGAATGCATGCGGCATCCTTCAGGGATTGGTGAACGCCGATGGCTTTATCCTTTATCCTTTTTTATAACTAAATGCATTGTGAGATTTCGAATATACGGGCGGGTGTGGTAACAATTAGATATTACATTCGTTCCTCGCTCCAAAATTGAGATTAGTTATCTGTATTAACGGTGCAGTTTTTTATCTGTAACGTCATAGTAGACAATTCGATCTTCTAATGTCAAGAGCCGCTACTGTGAGAGTCATACTGCTAAGGAACCAGCTTTTTTGGAACTGGAAAGATAGGTCACTGGTTACCTATAATGAACTTTCTGGAACGTTCTGGCAGTGATATCTCAGGATTCTAGAGAAAGCCATGCTAAATCAGTATCTGTGAGGGAGGAAAAATCTCCAAGTAGCCTAGCACGGATATGAAAACTCGCCAAATTTATGAGTGAAAGTTAGTCTTACATTTTGCATGCTAGAATTGCTGCCTAGTGAGTTCTACTTCAATAAGGAACTTGAGGAGCCACGTGATTCAGAATTTTGGGCATTGGTTTCATAACCAGATACCCTACGTCATAGTGTGCCTGAGATTCCATGGAGTTAGCAGTTGAATAGCTCATATTTAGCAGTAGGTGTACTACTTGCTGTTGAGATTTCGCACCAGCACCAGCTGAATTTTAGTGTAGAGGGGTATATAGTAGCATACCTGGTTTCCGATCGCCCTCGACTTCTAGATTCCTCTCGTAGAGTTCTTATCCTTCACCTTCTCAACTGCACAGAAATGCGTTCAGATTTTTGAGACATTCTTTCGGGAATCTAGCATGTCGAGGGTGGCGCGAAGTAGGGAATTCATTGTATTTTTAGTATGCCTCGACATTTTTAGCCTTTCTATATTGCTCACCTACCATTGCTCAACTAAGCTGTTTATCATTTTTGCTCTTAGTACAGCTAGATGTCCTTCCAACGGTTTACCGCCTCGTCGTGGCTGGGAGGTGTTACTGGGTGTTGGGATGCGATGTACAGCGGGGAGATTCACCCGCCCAGCAAGACCTCCCCAGCTGAGAAGAAGTCCGGCGTTTCCATCAGGAAGCCCAACTAAGAGTAATCCACAAGGGCAGCGACTGGTTATGATGTTGACGACCTGGCATTCTTTTGTTAGGTTGACCCCTGGACTTCAGAGAACCACAATGACTGTACCAGCAAAAAATTGGAAATTTTGCTGGGACACCATAACCACTGAGGACGATCTATCCAAGTATCCAAGTAGGTGTTCTATGTTACTGTCTGCTATTTCATAAAGTATTGCTGTAGGGCTCGGCGGTTAATTCGCAAATTCGTCAACGTAACCGACATGTGTACCCACATTGGTGGAAGTGTACGAACAGTTGGTTGCCGAATTTTAAGTTTGTTGTTAACCTCTTGAAAACACATCGCTGTCCCATTTTGCTCTTTTGTGCACAGTTTCTTTATGCTTTTCCATTTCGTTTAACACGTTCAGTGTCTGAGAAAGGCACACGTAATTGTTTTTCCACGATGTCTTAATTTTAAAACTTGGGTTATGTTTACATAAATGCTATGGTTACTTTTTGCTTCAGTAAATCGCTCTTTTTTTCGTATTTAAACACTGTCACTGTCTTTCTACGTCTTACAACTTTTCTTTGAGCTTCGACCAGTTGCCTATTATACGTATTGCTCTGTACCGGCGTTTTGCTTGGAGACAGGTGCTCTTGCTCAGTTCTAAACCTTTGTGTTTTATGCTGAAACTATTAAATACGCCGGTCATCTTGTTCATCAGTAGTTTTAGCTACTGCTAATCTTAATAAGGGAAATCTCCAAAAATTCGTTTACTTTACTTCATGGGTTTGTTTAACATGCGAAGTCTTTCATGTACAAGTTGATAGTGCTTTGCCCTGAGAAGACAAGGGCAGCACGCACCGCTCAGTATAGTGCTTCGTTCAGAAACCTGTGTTCCGGAGTTTTGCAAATATGTGCGCATCATGAAGGTTATAGTGCTATTGTTCGTCATAATGAATGGAAGCTAACCACCTAGATTTTCCTACTCATTTTCCTTTTTGGGTCTCTTCAGATTTTTAGAATTACTCATAATTCCAGTCTCGATGTTGAGATTTTTCGAAGTGTTAAGTATGGTCTTCCATCTAAAGCTCGAAGTTCATAGGCAACGACTCGACGTTATATTCTAAGATTGGTGTTGATGCTTGGACGTTATAAATCAAATCCTGCATTATTCCACTTCTCAACCGTAATTATCGGTTTCTACTCAATAATGGTTCATTGGGCTCTACTGTATTCATTGCCAAGCCTATATTGATGTGAGCAGCGCCTATAATAAATCCTCTGTCATCGTATGTACCGAGAAACAGTTCTTCGTTTTAAACGGCCTTTAGAAAGTTTTGTCCTCTTATCTTCACCAGTCTTATAGCACCGTTATCTCATCAACTGCATTATTCTGTGCTCTATAGTTTTATTTAGTGTGCTTGCAATTCCTCAGGTTCAGATGCTCTCCACCTCAGTAGCCTGTTAGCCAACCTCGCACTTCCTTTCAACTAAATGTACTTCTCTGTTAGTGTAGTTCATTGAAATCCATGCACGTGTGAGTTGATGTTTAAATATTTACACTCAAATTTTAAGTCGGTTGAGCGCTACGGGGACAGATGGTCGATTCTGTCATTTACCGGCCTTTCAGGACTCGTGTATTTCCGCTTTTTCACCAAACTTTGTATTGATCTGATTGTCCTCGCAAAGAACTGATTCAGCATCACACATAAGGGAGCTCGTGGTTCACCTGCTTACGTTTTAGTTCTATAGATGCATACGGTTTCCCCAACCTTGTTATAGATACATTTCTGCTTATCGAAAAATTTTTTGTTTATCCAGGTGTTCTGCGATTTCCTCAGTTTTTAGTGTAATTTTTAACTCGTCATGGCTCGATCATCTTTGGGTCCAAACACGTTATCCGTACTGCTGTTGCTGTTGGTATTATGAGTCTACTTACTGAAAGTGAGGAAGTGTAGAATGGTAACAGAATGGAAACAAGCACGTAAAAACTTTAAAAAGATCTTGTTTACTGTCAACAGTAACCCCGTATAACATTATACATATATATTATATATATATACATATATATATATATATATATATATATATATATATATATAGTGTATATGTATGCACACCTCTCAACGGTTTACTGGCTTATCGTGGTTGGTCTTCCTGGTTGTCGGGCTGCGATTTACAGCGCGAGGATTAATCTCCCGGCAGGGTCTCCCAGGCTGGAAAGGAGTTCGGCGTTTCCATGAGGAAGTTCAGCTAAGAGTAAACCAATACCTGAATCAACCACCGTCCTGGTATCGAACTAGTCGCATGGTAGTAAATCTCTCTCTGATCCATAAGGGCGGCGACTGCCTTTGGTGGTGATGACCTTGGACAGACAGCCAGGCTAACCTTGGGGCTCCAGGGAAACACAGTGGCTAAACCAGCAAAACTTCGAAAAATGGATAAGGTGCTAGGAGCTGCACAACCAGTGAGGATGGGCCGTGCAATTATCCAAGTAGGTATATGGATATATATATTTACTTGGATGGCTCATCTTTTAGGTTGTGCGGTCCACAGTGTAATTTTCTTTTTTCGGAGTTTTGATGGTTTAGCCATTGGTGTTTTCTGGGGTCCCGTGGTCAACCTACCCAATGTCTGCCGCAGGTGGTCACTGCCACAGGCAGTCACCGACCTTGTGGATCAAAAGGAGATTTGTCGGCATGCATCTAGTTTGATACCTGGACGGTGACCGATCTTGATGTTTTATCTTATCTTAGATACTTGTGGGATTTCTGTATTGGGTAGATATTCTTGTGCTATAACCACCTGTTTCGTTGTTAAATCCTTCCTTCTATCATTTTTGTAGCAAGTTTAGAATTTTCTTCGCATTATCTTTATTCACAACACTTTCATTTATAGCAGTTGTACGTTATTGTTCTTTTTTCATCATCATAGGGTTTTTGCTCCTCATACAGTATGGTTTTTTCTGCGATCTTTCTTACTCAAACTGTAAAGGTAGCTGTTTTCGTCGTTATATAGGTATCTTGAACTCGTTTAGACGTAGTCTAGTTTAGTCGTAGTAAACGTAATGGCTAAAGTTGTTTGAAGAAGAATAGATGAAGTACTTCGGATGAATCCTCATCAAATGCTGGTTTTACCTCTATCACTTGGTCTTCGTGATCTTGTCACTCTGTTTTTCTGATGTTTATTCATCCATCGTCGTCACATATTTTTGCGTTAAGTACCGTTTAAATTGAACGGTGGCATCCTATTCTGTTCACAGAAATGAGTCCTGCAGTGGGTGCAGTATCAGTGTTGTTAGGCGCTCAATGGGGTGACGAAGGCAAGGGAAAGATCATTGACTACCTCATCGAGAATTATGATGTAGGTTTTCGTTATGGCACGATATTGAAAAACGCAAACTGATTACGATATGATTACGATAATGGTGGGATCAGTAAGGTCGCGTGTTTATGGTCATTCTAGTTGCCAAATGTTTCAGCAGAGGAAGATAGCCCGCGCCATGATTTACTGTCATAGTTATCACTCCTTTCCTCAACAAGAACATCCTTTACATATTTGGCACCGCATAGCAATCTCAGGAATTACTTATTATGTTCGCTGCACATGATAAGCACTTGATTCTTAACAGAGAATTTCTAGCAATGCGCCAGCTTTATTAATGCATATCTTGGTTCGATATCACTTTGAATATAAAAATTTTCAATAACGAGGGCGTATAGTGATAATTGTAATGGGACCTCCTCCATGTACTGTGTATGTCCCACTTGTTTTGTTGGCTGTGCATTTCTGCTGTTTCATTGTCCTGCAATGCACAGATATATCTCGGTGGATTAGTAAGTTGTACCAGTGTTTCTATAGACGATTGCAGCGAACCATCTCTAAGGTGACAAAGCGCCCAGAAAGTGCCTGTAATCAAATACTGCTATCGGTGTATTAAATGTTAAGCGCTCTATACAATCTGTGGTGCAGAATTTTCGTTATTATTAAAATGTAGGACTCAAACAGGTTTCATAATGAAGTGAGCCTTTCCAGAAACAATACGAAGATACAGACGAAGAGGGTGTAGCTAAGAGTTGAAGTTAATGTGGTTACCAAATTCTGAAAAGTTGGTTGGGGCTTAAATTGATGACGACGGCTAAATGTTATTACGTTGCAAGGTCTCTACTGTCCACGTATAATATTAGGTAGTTCGGAAATTAGAGCAGAATTTTTAATTGTGTTTTTTCTATATATGTTTTGGCAATAATTTTTTCTGGTGCAGTACCGTTAGTGAGTGGTGGCAGTGGTTATAGGTGCCCTGCAATACACAGATAGTCCTATTGGCTCGCGTGCCACCCTCACCGAGAAGTCTTCCACCCCTCCGTCGTTGGAACATTGATGCCAAACTTATTTGAGTGGATAGCAGAACTAATCTGATACATTGTCAGGCCATCACGAGTCATCCTGATTGGTCACGTATTCGTAGTTATTCGTAGGCATTCAATAACCTATGACGATGCTAGCTAGAGTCGAATCCATGTCGCATCGCTCAAGAATTCATCAACGCCGAACGCTTTGACCTTTTCCGTACCATTACATATCAGTGTGTTATAAACTCCCTACGGGTTTAATAGATAGCAAGAAAAGAAAATCACTGTTTTGACGCATCGTCGACGTTCTTTTTACTCAGTAAAAACGGTCAGTTTTTTTGACTGTATTGTACACATGGCAAGAAGCGCATCGTATACGACAGCAGACGCCCACGGGCTGATTCGTTGAATCACTGGGAAATTACGCAGCATGTCCCTGGGCCGAGGTATCATCGAAACATGAAGTCCACCTGAAACGATTACGACGACAAAGTTCGTCAAGAAAATCGACGAAGTACACCAAGAGCTTCAACATCTACACCCACCATTTGTGAACAGAAGCGGCCAATCCGTGTCCACCATAAAGCGCTGGCACACTCGCACTATCGATTCCACAGAGGTGAGCTGTGCTCCGAAATTCTACGTCACTCATCAAAATCGCTGCTCCTTTCTACCACAATGTTTATTACTCTTTCAAGCATCGCGAAGATTTCTGGTGCAAGAGGTGCTTCAGAAACCAGATCGAGACTGAAGCTGCCTGCAGTGATTTTATTTGATCCGGAATTCCAGTATTTTATTCAAGTGGTATTAACAAACTTTTCAGTCACAGTGTTTGACTTTTTATTTACCGCCTGTTATTTCTTCACGACGGAGTATAATGTGAAGTGCAACCAGAACGATGCTGAGATATTTGCAAAACTTGGACCGCAGGACAGCTTCGAACACGCCACAACCTTGTCTTGGAGCATATGTGTTACCCATTGCGACACAAAGGCAGTTGCTTTGATTTCCTTCAGATAGTTCCTACCTTAACGTTGGTATCTAGAATAACCCATCAACAGGAATAACCTGTGAAGTACAGACTGACATTAAAAAGGCAGCAAATAAAGGTTAAACATTGTGATTACGAATACAGCTGCAGCTCAACTGGGTTCGATGCCATTCTCTGCTCTCCAAGGCGAAGCAGGGACGTCTATGTTGCAGTGGGTAATACGTGAGCCGTGAGGGTAAGGTAATCGCTGATTCCAAGCTGGTCTGGGATCCGATTCAGGCTTCGTAATCGTTAGAAAAAGTTTTTGGATTGTAAGATATGTTCAACGAAGTTTATTGGGAGTTGATTTATGCCACTTTGGAAATACACTTTAAAATTCTGCTTTGATTTCTTAACAACCTAACAGTGCTTTATATTTAATGGGTAATAATGTAACACGCTATGTCTAGCAGTGGGAATGCATGAATTCTATGCTTCAATGTTTCCCTATTTTAGGTGCAGGTAACTGCTCGTTGTCAGGGAGGTAATAATGCTGGTCACACCGTGGTAGCGAACGGAAGAACATACGACTTTCATATTTTACCTAGTGGAATTATTAGCCAAAAGGTATTGTTTCGTAGCCATTTACATCAGGTTTTCAATAAAGCACTCTGCATTTGAAGTGAATATGTCCGTGGGGTCGGTTGGATTTTATCTTGTTATGTTTTCTTCTGGTTTTCTTTTTCATCTTTTTTTGATGTGTTTTCAGTGTTTCAACATCATAGGTAACGGTGTTGTAGTGAACTTGGATGCTTTCTTTTCTGAGCTGGAACACAACGGAGTGCTCCATGAACCCGGTTGGGAAAAGAGGTCAAGCAGTTGCCCTGCAATAATAGTAAAATGTAACTTTATATTTAAAAAGAGTGCATTTTCACTTTTTCTCCAGAATTATGATTTCTGCCGAGGCGCACCTGGTACTAGGCGTTCATGCCCAAGTTGATGGACGCCATGAGGCCAGTCTTGCTCAAAATCAGTGAGTTTTCGGTACCTATTTCCAACCTAATGCAATGGTAAGTTTTTATTTGCTGCCTAGTACAGTTTTTCACAGCAGAGTATTATGTGAAATACAAAATTAACGATGCTGAGATATTCACAAAATTCCGGGCCTTAGGTGTCTGTGGTGGCGAACGAATGCGCTGTTACCCTTTCTGAAAGCTATCCGTTCACCGCCACCACGCAGGTCCTTCGTTCCGCTTGTCTCTCAGCTAGTTCTATTTATATAAAAATATATCTGCATTCTTAACTCTTTTATTTACTGCCTTTTTCTTCTTAATGGCAGGTTATGTTGCGAGATATAACTCGTATGAAATGCTGAGATATTTGCAAAACTGCGGACCACAGGTGTATGCAATGGAGAACGAACACGCGCTGTTGTCCTTACCGGGGAGCAGCGCACTTCGCCACTACACCATCCGGGTCAAAGTGCTTTTTGTGTTTTTGTTTTTTGTTTTGTTTTGAAGTGTTTTTTTGCGAAGTTGTGCTTATAAGAAGTGCATGTTGCCTTCTGAAAACTGTAAAAAAGTAACTAAAAGCAGTTACCTGTCGACCAGTGCCATCAGCAATCACCCGTTGAACCCAGTTAAACTAAGGCTTCAATGCCTACGGGATTGATCTGGGGTGCACAAATCGGCAGTGAAGCCTCAGCTTAACTGGGTTCAGCGGGTGATTGCTGATGGCACTGGTCGATAGAAAGGTAGCTGAGAGTCAGAGGAAATGAAGGACACGTATGGTGTTGTGGTAAACTCATTAGGTTCCGGAAATGGTAATAGCGTTTTCGTTTACCATCGTAGACATTTTCGTTCCGGAGTTTTGTTAAGGCATTAGATTCAACGCATGAATTGCAGTTGCCGCTTTTTGAACAACTAGCGCCTCTGCGAATAGGTTAAAATGTTAATGTAGTTATTCTGCAACTAGATGTTTCTAGAGAATCAGTTGAATTTTTTCTTTCTAGCAAAATTGGTACAACTCATCGGGGTATAGGACCCACCTATTCGTCGAAATGTTTTCGCAACGGGATACGTGTTGCCGACCTGCTTGGTGATTTCGATGCTTTTTCTGAGAGGTGTTTTTTTTTTTAATTGTTTAATCTTATATTCCAAGTGCGAATGATTTTGCAGTGAAATAATGTTCAAACGTTAGAATTATTTTGAACCCAGAGCAAGGATTGCTCTCATAGTTTAGTGGTAAACTTTTCTACCTTCATGATAACGATGTCGTTGTAGATAACTTAAAGGTATAGAGGTAGAGCTACGCAGAAATGAATGGGTAACGGTGTGGTTATAACTGTCAACCTTATGTCACATGCTAAATAAAAGCTGGTGCTGGAAAACAGACGTCTTATAACAGTGGTGGAAGATTAGTTGCTGTGTCTGAGCTCTTTTCTTCCGAGACTTGTCGAAATTAAGAATGTGTTTGTTGTCTGGTTATAAAATAGGCTATTCTTATGGAAATTTTCTTTAATTTACGTTTTCTAAATACTGTACAAAACGTACCAAAGCTGTTCTAGCGATAAGTAGCGACAGTTATAGGTTTGTCTTACAACTGAGACTTCAGTAGCTTATATTTTTTGGTTTATTTTGAAATCCAACCACAACGTTGCTGAGATATTTGCAAAACTCTGGACCGCAGGTGTCTATGGTGGGGAACGAACGCGCTATTATCCTTTCCGGGGAGTAACGCGTTCACCACCACACCATGCGGGTCCTTTGTTTCGCACGTCTCTCAGCTACTTCTATCGATCTTTTTGCCACAGCAATCACCCGTCAGCGGGGTTGATCTGGGGAGCGCAAATCGGCATAGAACCCAGTTAAGCTATGGATGCAGTTGAAATCACAATGTTTAACGTTTTGTTTTCTGCCTTCTATAATTTTCATGGCANGGACCGCAGGTGTCTATGGTGGGGAACGAACGCGCTATTATCCTTTCCGGGGAGTAACGCGTTCACCACCACACCATGCGGGTCCTTTGTTTCGCACGTCTCTCAGCTACTTCTATCGATCTTTTTGCCACAGCAATCACCCGTCAGCGGGGTTGATCTGGGGAGCGCAAATCGGCATAGAACCCAGTTAAGCTATGGATGCAGTTGAAATCACAATGTTTAACGTTTTGTTTTCTGCCTTCTATAATTTTTTTAAAAAAAAGATCTATAGAAATAGCTGAGAGACGTGCGAAACAAAGGACCCGCATGGTGTGGTGGTGAACGCGTTACTCCCCGGAAAGGATAATAGCGCGTTCGTTCCCCACCATAGACACCTGCGGTCCAGAGTTTTGCAAATATCTCAGCAACGTTGTGGTTGTATTTCGCTTAGTAACTTGCCATGAAAATTATAGAAGGCAGAAAACAAAACGTTAAATATTTTGAAATCGCTGTAAATCTGTCGCTTCTCCCAATACATAATATACTCATATTGTCGTCGGTTCACCCTTTAATAAGTCATAGTTTAGCTAGTGTTGACGAATTGCATTATTTTTCCTGTCTGCTTCTTCTCAGAAAGGAACACTTATTCGCTGAGAGGGCAATTTCTATACTTAGGAATGGCATGCCCGATACGTTTTAACAGTTGTAATGGGTGATTTCAAAGTTTATCCAGTACTATACCATAGGTGGTCATATGTCTACGGCGTCTAACGAATTCGAATGTACGGTGGATCCCTGAGGGACAAATAAATGCTGACCACTTCATCATTTTACATTTATGCAGTGTGATATAGGTGTTCGTGTAGCTCAGTGGTTAGAGGCGCTCCGCATTACACATAACGTTAATCTGGCGCCTCAGGCCCACCAAGCCTTCCATCTCTCTAGGTTCGGCAAATTAGTACCAGGTTTGTCTGGAAGATTAGCAGCACTGGCTCGATGTACCGGTAGGCCACCACAAGCGTATTTTCTAGGCCAGATATGCATTCACTCACTTCTAACAACGCTTAATGAAGTCGTATGCAGGCGCATCCCGTAAGGATTTATCAAAGCCGAGAGCTTTATCCTTTAATGGCGTATTTATAGGTATCTTCGTCTTGTTGAACATTATAAAAAACAATTTCCATCAATTGAATTGGACACTGCGGCTGAACTTGCGCGATTCAAGGTGCCTACTTTGTAGTCCACTCACTTATAGTGACAATTGTTTATTCTATTTAAATACATTTGTTTAGGAACATCGTTCTAAGCTAATCTCCTTCAAACTGGTAGGCGATACCGTAGGGCACATTCACGCGCTGCTAAAGCAAGGTCGTTCAGTATTAATCGAGGGGGCTAATGGAGCCCTGTTGGATATTGACTTCGGCAAGTTTCATTTTATATTTCGCGTAGTTTGTACTTCTTTACACATTGTTTTTTAACAGCATTGTTTGCAAGTTCGACGTTTATTGTTTAGGGACCTATCCATATGTAACATCTTCAAATGCCACTGCTGGTGGTGCTTGTACTGGGCTTGGAATACCTCCCACCGCAATTTCTCAAGTCTGTGGTAATTATGCTTACGAATCTCAAATTTCGCTCTCTTTTTTTAATAATATCTTTGTTTCGTTATAAGGTATTCGGCGTTGTAAAAGCGTATCAGACCCGGGTAGGCACTGGTCCCTTTCCCACTGAGTTGAAAGACGAAGTTGGTGAGCAACTTCAGTCAATCGGAAAAGAAGTTGGTGTCACAACAGGTAGGAAGAGGAGGTCAGTGTTTTACATTAAATATTTCCTATCTGTTACAAACTCTAAAGATTCCGTTTAGATGCGGCTGGCTTGACTTGTTTTTGCTACGTCGTAGTGCTCAAATCAATGGGTATACGGCGCTAGCGCTGACAAAATTGGATATTCTAGACTCATTCAGAGAGATAAAAGTCGCCGTAGGGTACCGCTTGAATGGCGAATCCCTCAGTGCTCCACCAGGTCAGTTCTTCCCGATTTGTGTTGTATATCCTATACGAGCAATATATATCCGATCCTCCCTACGGTTTACCGCCCCATCGTGGCTGAGATGTGTTCTTGCGTGTTGGGCGGCGATGTACAGCGGGGGAATCGTCTCCCTGGGAAGGTCTCCGAAACTGGGAAGTAGTCTAGCTTTTCCGTCAGGAAGCCTAGCTTATAGTAAACCAATACCAGTATCCACCAGTGTCGTGGTATCAAGCTAGTCGCATGGGAGGAAATCTCCCTCTAATCCACAAAAGCGGCGACTGCCTGTGGTCATGACGACTTGGAGCGCACATTGGCTAGCCTGACCTCTGCTCTCCAGGAAACTACAATGATAGTGAGGACGGGCCGTCCAAGTATCGAAGTCAATATATTCGATACGTGAGGGTGCACAATACATAGGAGTGCATTCCATTATTGCACCATATATCGAAACTGACAAATTTCTTGCCGGTGTTTACACCTAACCGAGAATATAAACTGAATACGACTTGGCAAAATATGTGTCTCAAAGTAGTCGACAGTGAATTTCGAATTTGGCACCACTTAATGTTCTGAATAAACATTAAAATCCTGTGCGTTGTTTACAATTTACAGCGCAAGCAATAGCGTGGGACCATATTGAAGTTGAGTATCGAGTATTCCCCGGATGGGAACAACCGACTGCTCACGTAAGAAAATGGGACGACCTACCAGCCAGGTGTCGCGATTATGTGTTGTTCATTGAGAAGTTCATTGAGGTATGTCGTTATAAAGTGTATTCATTTTATACGTGAACTTTATACGTTGGAGTTTCTTTTCGACTTAAGGGTTTTTTGTGTTAACTCTACTGGAAGTTCAAATATAAGCAGTAGCTATGGTAGAAGTTTAAGATATTTTGAGAAACGTATACTCCTAGGTGGAACACCTCTTCAATATAATTCAATGTAATTTTCTAGCACATACATGTGTCTTCGTAAATTGCATAATTGGGGCTGTACCACAGTGCTCAACGCTGGGCTACGATGCAGACATGGTTTTTGGTTCTATCCCACACCTCTGCTTGACAAAGCCTTCCGTCCCTTCTGGGTCCGCAGATTGATATCAAACTTGCCTAGGAGATTAGCAACACTGATTTGATACATAGGTAGGCTATCTACCAGTCATTGTGTTGGCCAGGCATGCATCCACCCACTTCTAATGATACTTGATGAAGTCGAACGCATGGCTTATCCCTCAGGGATTGATCGACCCCGGAGCTTTCATCCTTTTTTATCTGCTATGTCGAGTGACGGAGTGGTTATGTTTGTTCTTCATGGACAGTAAATTTGCTTGTTTTGTAAACTATTTAAATACTGTTAGCTGTATATGGCCCATTATCTTCCGTAAACTTACACCCTATGTGATGGCTTTGTTTGCTAGGTCGTTTGCTAGCTGTTGACTGCACAGTAACACTGTGTATCAATTGCTACAGTGCAGTATAGACTAGTTGAGTTGAACGGTTTCCTCCTATGTCCATCGACTCAGAGTTGAATGCTCTTCTTCGAATAAATTGGAACATGAGGTTTTTACACTAGGTTACTGCATAGAACCTCAACTTTGGGTAAGTAAACTCTTGTGTATAAATATGATAGCAGGACCTTGGTAGCTATAATAATAGTGTCCAACATGTATATGAGGAATTGAGAATAGCTTCAATACATCCACGATGCAAGATGATGAGTGAGTGCTGTCAAGAATAATCTATTCTGGAATGGACAAGAGTGGAATGGATCGGAAGCCGCCAGACTGCGAAATTAGGATATCAACCGGGAACTGGAGCTGCAGCAACTATCACCATTCTTTGGCAGTGTTGTTGCAATTGCGTACATGTTGTTGTACAAAGATATTATGAGCACTTTCTTGTCATCTCTGTGTCGAAAACATAAACTAACTGTGATAGCGTATTCTACGCATGTGAAGTTGACTTTGTGGGACATTAGGCAAATAGTGTAGAAAACGTAGTTTGCAGAAATAGAAATTCCTTGCGAGGTAATAATTTCCATGTTCTCCACGTGCTATAACCTGTAACCAGGTTGTTGTGCGCAAAACGCAGTACTACGCAAAACTTTATACAAATAACATGAGACGTATATGATAGTATGTGATAAAGCTAAAAATACTATGGTAGAGAGTACTGTGTATAGGATAGGGAGTGGTCTCTGGAGGACAAGCTTTTGTAGCGTCACGGCGATTCTTCATATTATTTTATAAGTGTTTTCATTGGTACTGCTGACTCAACTATTTTATCTGGTCTTTCCGTGCTGAGTGCTTTTTCGCAATTGGGCAATATTACGATCTCCTTTACTGGAGTGCAATGCCGTATCACTGTGTACACCGAGTGAGTAACGTGGGTTGTTGCCATTTCAAATGAATTCCGTTCATGCTTTGAGATGGTAAAACTTTCTTTAAGAGATTGTAATTTCCATTTTTCCATGCTTATATATGGTTTCGTGTACGACACGGGATTTGCATAAGTGGACATGCTGTCTTTACACATTTCTGGGAAAAGAATAAGATCAGCTAAACTCTGCCACGCAGTGCAGAAGAATAAGGATTTTGAGCACCATCGAGTAGTTGATGGTTTTCTTCACTGATGTGTGTGATTTTTCCGTACAAGTATATCCTGGTGAGAAGTAATGGTTCTCTGATTTTCTCGACTATAGTTGGTTAGTTTCGTGTGGTTTATCATGAGCACTCCATAACTGTGGTGAATACAAAATTTATGAGTAATCAATTTTGTGGAGTGAAGATTTTCTACGTTGAGATTATTGGGGAATTCCTTATGAGAGAACGACCAGCTCACGTATAAGTTCACTTTAACTGTTTGTAGAACTCCGAGTAGTACTCCAGATTTTAATTTGAGGACGTCATAGCTTATCCATCCAGAAGTTGGCGGTTGGAAGTGTGTTTGTGATAAACACTTGGAAGATGACTACGTTTTTACGGTGCGCTTTGTTAATCGGTAGCATATTGCTTTTTGCTTATCTGTTGCTTTTCTTCTTCTTTTTGCGTTGCAAGGTTTACTAGATCTCCACTGGTCTCGAATTGGTTGACATTGTTTTGGAAGACATATTTAGTACATATTTTGCAAAATCTCTCCTTTATATCAAGTAGCTAGTAAAATTTCGATTAGCATTTTGATGTAAGTTCCGATTCCTCTTTACGTTCATTCATTCTCTATTTGTTTGTCCTATTTGCAGTTTTTTGCTTGGTGTGTCATGATTTCTCACAGTTGAAACGGAGTTTTATGTTCTTGTGGCAGTGTGTGGCTCGTTGGTGTGAATGTCTGTATGCTGTCGGTAAATCTGCTTAACTCGTCAGTCTGAGACGTTTGATTTGTTTCCTAATACAAGCACAATGATGCCGAGATGTTTGCAAAAGTTGTATCCAAGGCTATATTCGGAGCCTCGATTACCTTTCCCGGGGGTTCATGTGTTACCTACTGTAACACTGTGGACCTTGCTTTGGTTTGTTCGGCGATAGTCGGCGGTTCAGTACATGGAACGTGATGGAGCGCTATATCACTTTCAAAGCTGAATTTGCATCAAAGGAGGATCATGCTGACCATTTGGAGATTTGTTCCTGGTTTAATCAATACTGCGTTCTGGATCGTGGCAAGACAATTACGACTACAAACCACGTGCAGCAAATCGAAGAGGTGCTTTAAAAACTTTAACGGCTTATCCCTGAATTGGTCAGTGGAAACGGACTAATCCGTCTTCACGAAAACGCGCTGCCACAAGTGGCACTACCGACGCTGCTAATGTTTCACGAGTTGGACTGCGAAATTCTGCCTTATTCACTATTTCCGCCTGATCGGCTGGCAACCGATAGCCACTTCTGCAAGTATTTTGAGAGCTTTGCACGAAAAATGCTTTGCAAATGAAGCCGAAGCTGAACGTGCTTTCAAAGGCTTCGTCGCCTACACATGTCCACATTTTGTCTGGCTGGTGTAAATGCACTTATTTTGCGTTAACAGAAATGTGTAGATGCTAATGTTTTTTATTCCTATTGTTAAAATTCGTTCAGAGATGAGGAATGCCCCTTTGAAAATGTGGGTTGGAAGGTGCATCAGCTTCCGGAGCCTCTAGTACATGAGCTAGATAGGGAGAAGGATTTTGCAAGTAGTACGAGAAATATTCGTGAAGAAATAGAGGTAGAAAATATTCTCTATGAGGTCGTTGCTAGATTTGGAAGGTGGTCATAAGTCAACCAACGATTTTTTTTTATTTTTTATGTCAAACGTTGTTATGTTATGTGTGGTTTTCTTACACA
This sequence comes from Angiostrongylus costaricensis, assembly GCA_900624975.1. Taxonomy (NCBI): domain Eukaryota; kingdom Metazoa; phylum Nematoda; class Chromadorea; order Rhabditida; family Metastrongylidae; genus Angiostrongylus; species Angiostrongylus costaricensis. The sequence goes on along the minus strand of UYYA01003817.1, from coordinate 37,299 downwards.
ACTCGAAATCACATGTACAGATCCTAGGATTCCTTGCATTCGTTTCTTTCCCTCGCTACCATGATCCGCGAACGTTTGGTTTAGATTCGGCTGCTGGATAAGGATTTTCGTCTTCTTTATGAAGGTCACTAAAAGCCGGCGAATGAGTTCTCACAGAAATCCTTGAGTAGCCAAGCGAGTCCGTTTCCAGTCTGTATAACCGGCAATCGCTAAGTTTTTTTGTACTGAAAGGAATGAGTTGATCCCAGACAACTCTGCCTATTTGCCGACAATGGAAGGGTGGAAAGCTTGATGCGCAGAGGCGTCGGTCAAATTACTATTTCTCGTACTACATGGCATCACTAAAATCAATATATGCTTTATCTTTGTTGTGTTCTGTGTTTTATTTCATAATGAACCATAAAAATAGTTTTTCAGGTACCCGTTAGGTGGATTGGCGTTGGTGCTGAACGCGAATCGCTAATTGTTCGTTCTTAACAATTCATGGTTATCCTAAACTTCAAGTGCCGTTTTAATGTTGCCAATATGATGTTGGGAAGAAGTCTATGGCTCATCAGTGTTTTTATCGTTTCAGCTATTCCCTAATACTCTTAACTCCTTCAGATCTAATTTCTCCTGATATCGCGTTGTGCCCACTCTTCCTGTAGCTTAGGTACGACAAAAAATCTGTAGAATTATTTGCAGTGAATTTTTACATTGTACAGTAATCGGCAGTTCAGTAGAAGTATCATTGAAATATGACGCACTGAATAAATATTTGTGATAAAATCTTGTTTAAACTGCTAGCTACTTGTTTTTTACTTACCACTTGGGCTTTAGACTGTCGAAGAGGAGCTTCCATTCGGATTCGCCATTAAGCTTTAACTTGCGAAAGAACCATAGAGTTGGAGTATCTTGAAGGCACGAAAGAGTATGCTGGACAGAGACACGAGGAACATAGTATTGGATTTAACACACTTGCGACTGCGTTACCTCTATAGGAGTCATTTGCGAAATCACATCATGGCTGAAATGACATATGGAGGTCGTTTTCTTCCCAACGACTTATTTTGACGAACATTTCTTTTACTGTAGGTTTTGCAATTGCTTGATAGCTTATCTAGCATTGATGTAGCAGCGGACGTCATCTGTGGAAAAGTATTCTCTGCATTTAATAGTTTACAAGGAACCTTTTGGACTAGCTCATTTGGTAAGCAAGGGACTCTTGATGGTGGAAGAAGAGTCCACCAGAGAGATAGTGAAAAAATACGCGTCTACTGCAACTGGACATTGAAGCTCGGTAATAGAGGAAAGATTTTCGCTATTATAAGATAGAGTGTTCTTCCACTAATGTGTTTCAACACAGCTTTTCTTAGATATCAAGTCTTATTACTACAGTCGTGTACTGAAAATTTCTCCAGAAAGCATTCATTGTGCGATATACAGCTCAGTTTCTTTCAATTCCTACATATGTACAAACAAATAGCAGTCTTTACATAAAACTTTCAATGTTTGCGTAGAATTAGATTTCACAAAGGGCTTCCGATTCTGAAATAGAACGAACTTTTTCGAGACAAATTGTCCTGTGGTCTCATACTCGGCTCCATCAAAACTATCTGAAGGGCAACATCTACAGCAATGTGCTTTCACATCATACCTCTTATTTTCAACTCCTCTTCTTAACATTCATCCATTGACGTTGTTAACGTTATATTCAAGAAAACCCATATCACGAGTTGGCCTGTGTTTATATTCTCGTATATCCCGTCTCGTCAAGAAAACGAAGACGCCACATCAAGATAACGAACAACTATGGACCAACGACACGGGTCACATCGGTGCTGCTCAATAAACAAATGTATTTAGATTTTTAGTTTACACGAAGTTGATAAATGTATTTATTTCGGCTAACGTTTCGACGTCTTCGTCTTCATCAGAGCCGATGGTCGGAGGCGATGGTCCACAGTTGTGCTCATCGATGTGGCGTCTGCGTCATCGCATCGATCTGGATCTTCCCCAGTGGAGTATCTCTCGAATGCTTTCCCTTCAAAGTTACTGTTTTGCTATTTGCTTTGTGCTAACTAACAAATTTGACGTTCAAATCTTTTAAGTAGGATTTCCATAATTAAGACCTTCTACATGCAATTCATATTCATTATATGCAGCACTATTTATAGCTAACTACGTACAATTTACCATCTTTACAACCTAATTTCTCAACAATTAGCAGATTTTGAGTATAGCTTGCAATCACTACAAATCACAATATCTAAAGTTACCTGTTTCGTTTCCTGTTTACAATCATTAAAACCACTCCATACTTTCTTTTCTCCCCGTCATAATCGAAACAATCTACACAGAAACTTAACCCTTTTTATTTACTGCCTTTTTCTTTTTAATGGCAGTGCATGTTGCGAAATATTATATCGTAACATACCCTGCCATTAAAAAGAAAAAGGCAGTAAATAAAAAGGGTTAAGATTGTGATTATAACTAAGCCTCAGCTTAACTGGGTTCAATATCGATTTGGGTTCCCCAGACCAATCTCGTTGACAGGTGATTGCTGATGGCAAAAGATCAATAGAACTTGCTGGGAGACAAGCAAAGCGAAGGATCCGGATGGTGTGGTGGCGAAGTGCACTACTCCCCGGTAAGGACAATAGCGCGTTCGTTCCCCACCGCATACATCTGCGGTCCGGAGTTTTGCAAATATCTCAGCATTATATACGAATCTAAACAAAAATGTTTGTTATACTGGCTGCACCTGATGTTGATGCTCCATAGGTACTATTCCCCAAATAGTTCCTTTCTATATTAGGGTATATTTCCTGTTCACCTGCAAATATCTTAAATATGTCTTCACATCTCTGAATTGTCTCTTAACCACTATCTCAGGCAATTGCTTTGCAGGTGGCTGGAAATGGGTTCTGTAACTCCTTTCAGTAAACCGCTCTTCTTTGACCGACAGTTCGGGCACTGAACCAGAAGCATTCAGCTGAATGTACTTTCCAGCATCTGCCGTTCCAATGAAGTTTCCGTAGGAGCAGCTGCTCCCTTTCACATGTAGGTCCATCAGATTGTGCTAGTAGAAAAACCTTTAGAAACTCTCTCTAGGCGCTGTCTCTAGTTCCCTCTGGCAAGGCTCCACCCACCACAGAAGTAATACAAGCAGCCTATCTGCATTTGTCTTCGAGTGTTCGTAGTGTTCATCCAATGTTCATCCACTTCGTTCATCTCGCTTAACTCGTCCATGTACTTCGCTCTACTGTTATCGTTGTTATTATTACTATAATAACAAAAGTTGTAACCCAGCATCTCAAGGCGTTCGACTCAGCAACCCACGCACAAAAGACCCGCGTGGCAGCTACAAGGATTAATATTTCCGAAGACTTGCTGTTCATGTAAAGTTGTGAGCTCAACGCCATAACATGCTCTTGTTCTGCATTCGATCAGATTTAGAGTTTTGAATCCCTGCTAGGAAAGAAAGAGCTATCAGGCAGAAATAAAGTAAATCATGCAGAAAAGAAATTACCTTGGTACTAGTGGAGGAGGATGTCCACCGGAACTAGGAAGGCGCTCCAAGATATCCACGTCGCTGGTTCCATCAAAAAATCTGGACGTAATAATGATGTGGGAGTATTTCGTCCACTTAAGGGAGGGTGGAGCTAAATAAGGTACAAGAGGTGTCCTTAAGGACACTGGCCTAGAGGGAAAATGGGTAATACATCTAAATTAGTGGGCGTGTCCATTTACACAATTTATGAGCTTCACAATACGTGTCAGATAATGTTTTCTTATAATAACGTGTTAAAAGTAGAGGGTGGTATCTGCAAGCTTTGACGCGTGAACTCCAAATACAGGTAACATGCATGGCCTCCCTGCAAGCGTGGTATATCCGTAAAATTTCCTTTCGCTTTTGCGCCTCTAACTCACATTTTTCCATCCGACTCTCGATTAGTTGCTACCATTATTATATTGCATAGCCCAAAATCATATGTATTGCATAATGCGGTTCCTAGCAGTGGTTCCATTCTATTTCTTCACATCCAGCATACATGAAAGGCTTCGATTTTTTCTTGCGTGTAGCTCCACCTGAAGCTTGAGGATTTTTTCGTCTTCGCCACGAATCCCATTAAGTGCTGGTCGAATCAATTCTTTCTGGAATCTTGAGACAGTTGGGCTAGGGCATTTCCATGTCCTTAGAAGAAGTCAGCTTGACCCAGAAGACAAGCGTTATGGCAATTTTTCGACCTCCGAAGTATGATGTTGGTGAGCGCATTGCGGGGTCGGACTAGCACGGTGCTTATGATGAACGGCATAACTAACACTACGTTAACCACCTTTCGTATGATTAATATATACAGTGTAATATAAATATACAAGGGAACGAGTAGCGCAGTGGTAGTGGTGCCGACCATTACGAGAAAGGTTCTGGTTCTGCTCAGCACAATGTTCGCCAAACCTCTCATCCCTCCGGCGTTCCGAAATTGTTAACAGGGTTGCCTGCGAAAACTCCACCCTCTGAAATCCAAGTGTGAACACTCCAGCCCAGCTATTTCAGAACATGAAGGGTCTCGAATAGTGTTCAGCGACATTCACAACGAAAACAAAATCTTCAAGAACCAACCGAAATCACGCAAGAAATTAAAAGACCCTGAACGATGGATGTGGAGAAACGAATCGAATGCGAGTTCTGGGATCCACAGAGTGGATGTAAAGGACGGGTAGTATAAGAAAAAGAAAGTAGATATATGCGGTACCTTACAAATATATTATATACGGTATATACGCGCGTGTATAGGGCGCGTTTGGCAGAGTGGTAGGAGGCGCCCTGCAACACATGAATCAATCCCAACGCCCATGGCACACCAGCCCTCCATCCCTCCGGGGTCGCCAAATTGGTACTGGACTTGTCTGGGTGCAGCACTGTCTCGAAACATAGGTAGGCCATCACGAGTCATTGTAAAGACCAGATATGCATTCGATAATCTCCAAACGATGCATGATGAAGTCGAAAGCATGGTGCATCCCTCAGGAATTGATCAACGCCGAGAGCTTTATCTTTCTTTTATTTATTTAAGAGAACTCGAACCCGATGTTTGTGATTACAAAGAAGTGGATCAATACCGGCTTTGACAAACTTCGTCTTTTACGCGCCGACATCAAACTATGACGAAGGAGAAGTCGAAGCGTTCTATATGGACTTGCTGAAGTTCTACAGAGAAGACCACACATTCTTCAAGGTTATAATTGGAGATTTTAACGCGAAGATTGGACCAAGAAGAACGTCACATTGGAATCCACGGATTTGGATGGAACGAGCAGGGTGAGAGGATGTCTGAGTTTATTATGACGATTAAGACCATTGTGGTAACTCGCAATTCTGGAAACCGTAACCTCATCGCTCGATGTAGAAGTCTCCCCATGGAGAGTAAAATAACGAAATGGACTACATCATAGTAAGCCGAAGGTTTTGTCTAACCGATCTCGCTGTTGTCTCAAAATTTATTTCTCGCAGAAAGAAACGAAGCGAACAAGTTCAAAAGAACTAAGTTCCATAACCGTCATGCACTGGAACATACTCAGTTTATAAGTCGGCTCTTGGGAAGATGCCGTTGTCGGTAACATCGACGAGGAATACTATTGGCTCATATGAATGTATCGTTTTCTTGTTCAGCAATCGCGAGGTTCTTAAACAGCGTACATTTACTTCCATAAAAAAACAATACAATACAACGCTTGCCGACGTTTCGGCAGTATCGCCTTCTTCAGAGCCTGGAAGGGTAAACTGATATACAATCTACTAGGCCAAACGCTTCAATAACATTTACAAAAAGACGAAAAACTCTTTGGTAATTACATGATCAACAACTTCTTGGAAAAGCCTACCGCTTTTTCGTGACTTCCAATGAGGAAGTTTAGAGCAGCCGACTATAGTCGCATGTGGTTGACGACTGCACCATCCCACATCAAAAATCGATGCGAACATACGGGATCAGGTCGCGTACGACCTTCGGACATTCGTCCCTGCTATTCATTGTAGGGTTTTGGCATTTATCCAAAAAGCCTCTAGGAGTTTTCGCGCTGGTGTTTTGGACTCCTGTGCAAGGATATTGACTTTTACTTCAAAATCGTGTCCGCTATACTTTTGTATCCTATGCGTGCCTAGCGGGGTGCTTCGCCTTAGTTTTCGTTTGCCATCTAGGTCTTCTTTTATACGAATACACAAAGGTCTGCCCGTTTCGCCAATATATTCATCTCCGCAATTATTACAAGAGATCAGGTATATCGTACCTGAACTCATGCAATCACCGTCCCTGCCGTAAGGGCAAATTACGCAATTTCTTGTTTCACACAGACGGTCATACAGGCGGTTGCGAACTAATTGGCGAGGTAGAGTAGCCGGTGGTATATCAACTATCGCTACCGATTGCTTTAGACTTGCCCTTCTTAAGCATCGTTTTATAGCTACGCTTACTTCACCGCTTATAGAAGGTAACATAAACGGGATTTTCTTTTGGCCATGTGTTTCGCTTGGGCGCATCGTTCTCCTTCTAAACTTATCTCGTGGGGTTACTATTTCGTTGCCATTGGAGATGGCTATTTGCCGAGCCCAGTCGCGCGATTCTTCCTTTAGTTCCCTGGTAGTGCGTACAGAGGTGGCTGTTAGAAACATGTTTCTCACAATCGCCCCTTTGTGTGTGAAGGGTGGGAAGAAAGGAAATGAACAAGAATGTTCTTGTTACTTGGCTTTCGATACCACTTTGTCAGGTAACCGCTACTTGATAGGTTTATTTGAAGGTCCAGAAACGAAAGCCAGTTTTTTCTCGGTTTCTCCCTGATGAACTTTATGTACTCGGACTGCTCGTTCAATAATTCAAAGCATTTGTCCTTCTCCTACTGCGTAGAGAAGACGACAAAACGATCACCTACATATCTGCAGTGGAGTAGTGGCCCGAGGTCGAGAACAGGGGATTCTATCTTAAACATAAACACAATGACAAGGCTTGGTGCCAGTCGCTGTACCATTGCCACCCCCTTATTTGCGCGAAATATTTCCCAGACCATCTGAAAATCAAGCAGTTTAGGTACTCCTTTAAGAGAGCCATTAGCTGTTGGATAGACAAGCAATACATATTTATTCTTCCTTCATGTTCAACAAGAAGTTCGAAGATGGCTTGCATTGCGGAGTCATTCGACACGTTGGTGCACAGTGCGGTAACGTCGAAAGACTCCATCACGTATGCGTTATTAGGAGACGTGTTACGTAGACGTTCTAGGAACATTTGGGTGTTTGTGAGGTGAGCCGGAATGTGGTTAAGCAACTGGGTAAGTATCAGGCTTAAAAACCAGGTTATTCTATCCGTTGGCCCGCCTACACAGCTGATGATCGGTCTAACCTTAAATGATGACGGATTGGTTGACGCATGATCATCAGGTGATACCAGCTTATGTGTTTTAATAAGTAGGTATAGGACCGGACATGTTTCGGTTGCGGTTGTTTCTTGAAGCTGAGACATATGAATTGTCCAAAAGATTTTCGAATTTTCGTTGTAAGGTTATTTTGGAAATAGATCTAATAAAATCGCATATTAATATTGACCCACCAACTATCCTCCTCCAAAGGCGATCCTCCAAATACAAAGCACAAAAATGTTCCTTCGTTGCACACTTCTTCATCTCGTTCTGCTTGCTTCGTAATGCAGCTCGAAGTAGTTCCATTTCGATGCCTCGTACTTGTTGGCTGCCCTCTGGTTGACCGCATATCTAGTGAAGTCGCTTTCGTTTTATAAACTTCGGCATGACTCGGTGTTGAAAACAGCGGCGGAGAAAGTTGATTTGCTGTCTAGCTAAGACAATCTTCTGTCTTAGTGACAATGCTTCCTTCACAAGTCGAAAGTATTTTGCTGGTAGATCTTGTAATAGTTGCCAGGATCGACTTTCTATTAACCTTGGCATTGGAATATGAATGTGTCGTTTTCTTCTTCAGCAATCGCGAGGTTTTTAAACAGCATACATTCACTTCCATAGAAAAACACAATACAATACAACGCTAGCTGACGTCTCGGCAGTATCCCCTTCTTCAGAGCCTGGAAGTGCATACTGATATACAATCTACTAGGCCAAACGCTTCAATAACACTTACAAAAAGACGAAAAATCAACAACTTCTCGAAAAAACCCACCGCTTTTTCGTGACTTCCAATGAGGAAGTTTAGAACAGCTGATTATAGTCGCATATGGTTGACGACTGGACCATCCCACATCAAAAATAGATGCGAACATACGGGATCAGGTCGCGTACGACCTTCGGGCATTCGTCCCTGCTATTCATTGTAGGGTTTTTGGCTTTATCTAAAAAGCCTCAAGGAGTTTTCGCGCTGGTGTTTTGGACTCTTGTGCAAGGATATTGACTTTTACTTCAAAATCGTCTCCGCTATGCCTTTGTATCCTATGCGTGCCTAGTGGGGTGCTTCGTCTTAGTTTTCGTTTGCCATCTAGGTGTTTTTTCATACAGACACACAAAGGTCTGCCCGTTTCGCCAATGTATTCATCTCCGCAATTATTACAAGAGATCAGGTATATCGTACCTGAACTCATGCAATCACCGTCTCTGCCGTAAGGGCGAATTACGTAATTTGTTTGTTGGGACGGCTCGATTATATAGGAATACCAAGTAGTTAGGACGATTCGGTCGGAATTTGCTGCTCGCCTTTGTGTTCTCCACGCGGGACTTCTTGTAAGTAGCTATCACAATGTCGGAAACCTCAAACTTGGGTAATTAAACCGTTTATCATAATTATACAACAATTATGGCATAACAATACAACTGTACAATTAATACAACAATGATACAAGTAATGAATAGGTGCAGCCTGATTTCATGTGTTCAGGTTGCTCAAGTGTGAAGAGGTTGTCATATGACTTCGACCATATGAGATCGATATGAGGAAAGGATATGGCGAGCTGGGCAGCATTGCTGTGACCTGAGCTAGTCAGCCGTGGACCCGTTAATATACCTTTTGGGCTGGGCGGAGTCAGGCTACAATAGGCGGAGTCGGGTTACAGTAGGTGGAGTGGGGTAACAATAGGTGGAGTCAGGCTACAGTATGCGGAAGGACGGCTGCTGGAAACATTTCACAAGTGTTGCAATCTGATAAGGCGATAGTCAGAGCATAGGACTGTAACTGCAGATGTTTTTCATGAGATAACCGCCAACGAAATGTTAGCCATGTGGTTATCGGATCGTCATAAGGTCACCGGAAGCCGTATTTGAAATGTTTGACATAAGGTTATCAGATCGTCGTGGGAATAAGGTCACCGGGAACAGTGTTTGAAATGTTTTACATAGAGAACATTCCAATATTCGTGAAAAATGTTCTCTATATTGTTGTTAAGACAGAAGATGTCACTGTTGTCACTAAGACAGAAGACTGTCTTAGCTAGACAGCAAATCAACTTTCTCCGCCGCTGTTTTCAACACCGTGTCATGCCGAAGTTTATAAAACGAAAGCGACTTCACGAGATATGCGGTCAACCAGAGGGCAGCCAACAAGTACGAGTCATCGAAATGGAACTACTTCGAGCTGCACTACGAAGCAAGCACAACGAGATGTTTGCCAGAATGAAGAAGTGTGCAACGAAGGAACATTTTTGTGCTTTGTATTTGGAGGATCGCCTTTGGAGGAGGATAGTTGGTGGGTCAATATTGNCTAGACAGCAAATCAACTTTCTCCGCCGCTGTTTTCAACACCGTGTCATGCCGAAGTTTATAAAACGAAAGCGACTTCACGAGATATGCGGTCAACCAGAGGACAGCCAACAAGTACGAGTCATCGAAATGGAACTACTTCGAGCTGCACTACGAAGCAAGCACAACGAGATGTTTGCCAGAATGAAGAAGTGTGCAACGAAGGAACATTTTTGTGCTTTGTATTTGGAGGATCGCCTTTGGAGGAGGATAGTTGGTGGGTCAATATTGACCTACGATTTTATTAGATCTAATTCCAAAATAACCTTACAACGGAAATTCGAAGATCTTTTGGGTAAATCACATGTCTCAGCTTCAAGAAACAACCACAAACGAATTCCTTACGCATCTCATAATAGTCAAAATGACGTTGATAATACACCAAGAAAATCTAGGGTCACCGTGTTTGGGGGCATAACAATACTTGAGAATGCGCGCTCGCTATTAGAATTGGGCCCAAGGTTTGCACCATCAGAGCCCATTTCTAAAACGACCCTGCGTAGGATAGCATGCAACCTTTATGAGCTTCAAGATCGACTACGCTATCAGGCCAAGCAAGAAACATCAAATAGAGATAAAAATCAAGAGGCGGCGACACTACCACCATCTCCTTTCCCTAAAGCGTTTTTTAGACAGTTGGACTCTAACGGTGGTGTTAACATAAAATTCCGCATATTTTCCGACGGCGTTCTCAAGACCCTTGATCACTACCGCGACAGGAAGTTTATCTCTAACCTTACAGCCGCACAAAAATTTAGCATGCGGGAAATTAGAGAGTTAATAAACTCGAAAACAATAAGATTGTCTGTAAGTGATAAGGGAGGAGAGTTCGTAGTTATCCCTCGCCAGCTGGATGTTGAGCTAACAGAGGAACATCTTAGTGATGCCACCGCTCTATCGCCCATCCTCTGAAAAGGAATATAAAAGTCAATACCGAAAGCTTAACAATCAATGGGTCAGCGTGGCAAAGGCTGCGGGTTTAAAATCATCGGTTGTTTCGCACTTTAAAATCGATAGACCAACATGTACCGTCCTATACCTACTTATTAAAACACATAAGTTGGTATCACCTGATGATCATTCGTCAAGCAATCCGTCATCATTTAAGGTTAGACCGACCATCAGCTGTGTAAACGGGCCAACGGATAGAATAACCTGGTTTTTAATCCTGATACTTACCCGGTTGCTTAACCACATTCCAGCTCACCTCTTAAACACCCAAATGTTCCTAGAACGTCCACGTAACGCGTCTCCTAATAAGGCGTACGTGATTGAGTCTTTCGACGTTACCGCACTGTACACCAACGTGTCGAATGACTCCGCAATGCAAGCCATCTTTGAACCTCTTGTTGAACATGAAGGAATAATAAATATGCATGGCTTGTCCATCCAGCAGATAGTGGCTCTCTTAAAGGAGTGTCTAAACTGCTCGATTTTCAGATGGTCTGGGAAATATTTCGCGCAAATAAGGGGCTTGGCAATGGAACAGCGATTGGCGCCAAACCTTCCAATTGTGTTTATGTCTAAGATAGAAGCCTCTGTTTTCGATCTCTGGCCACTACTCCACTGCAGATATGTAAGTGATTGTTTTGTCGTCTTCTCTACGCAGTAGGAGAAGGACAAATGCTTTGAATTATTGAACGAGCAGTCCGAGTACATAAAGCTCATCAGGGAGAAACCGAGAAAAAACTGGCTTTCGTTTCTGGACGTTCAAGTAAACCTATCAAGTAGCGGTTACCTGACAAAGTGGTATCGAAAGCCAAGTAACAAGAACATTCTTGTTCATTTCCTTTCTTCCCACCCTTCACACACAAAGGGGCGATTGTGAGAAACATGTTTCGAACAGCCACCTCTGTATGCACTACCTGGGAACTAAAGGAATAATCGTGCGACTTGGCTCGGCAAATAGCCACCTCCAATGGCTACGAAATAGTAACTCCACGAGATAAGTTTACAAGGAGAGCGACGCGTCCACGCGAAACACTTGGCCAAAAGAAAGTCCCCTTTATGTTACCTTTTATAAGCGATGAAGTAAGCGTAGCTATAAAACGATGCTTAAGAAGGGCAAGTCTAAAGCAATCGGAAGCAATAGTTGAAATACCACCGGCTACTCTACGTCGCCAATTAGTCCGTAGCCGCCTGTATAACCGTCTATGTGAAATGGGAAATTGCGTAATTTACCCTTAGGGCAGGGACGGTGATTGCATGAGTTCAGGTACGATATACCTGATCTCTTGTAATAATTGCGGAGATGAATATATTGGCGAAACGGGCAGACCTTTGTGCATCCGTATAAAAGGACACCTAGATGGCAAACGAAAACTAAGACGAAGCACCCCACTAGGCACGCATAAGATACAAAAGCATAGCGGAGACGATTTTGAAGTAAAAGTCAATATCCTTGCGCAGGAGTCCAAAACACCAGCGCGAAAACTCCTTGAGGCCTTTTGGATAAATGCCAAAAACCCTACAATGAATAGCAGGGACGAATGCCCGGAGGTCATACACGACCTGATCCCGTATGTTCGCATCGATTTTTGATGTGGGATGGTGCAGTCGTCAACCACATGCCACTATAATCAGCTGCTCTAAACTTCCTCATTGGAAGTCACGAAAAAGCGGTGGGTTTTTTCGAGGAGCTGTTGATCATGTAATTGCCACAGTTTTACCACATCCACAGCCTAGTAGATTGTATATCAGTGTACCCTTCCAGGCCCTGAAGAAGTGGTTACTGCCGAAACGTCAGTTAACGTTGTATTGTATTGTGTTTTTCTATGGAAGTAAATGTATGCTGTTTAAAAACCTCGCGATTGCTGAATAAGAAAACAACACGTAAAATGTTCGAAGACCTTTTTGGGTGATAAAAGTGCTAAATACGAGTCGAATTCAAGAAGTTCTGTGGTCCGCACAGTAAATTTTGACACTCATGTAAAATTTTAAAAAATAGATAATTAGGACTTACCCTCATCCTTTTGTCTCTTTGGAGCTCTATTAGAAACAAGAGATCATGGAGAATATCCATGATGGTGTTGTAGTCAGAGGTTTTGAGTAAGGAATGCGTTTTGTGCATTAAGATATGTTTCTAGGACCTCTTCACTGCTGTTGCCACCTTATAACGGGAAGTTGTCAAATTTCCGTCTCCACATTGGAAGTGTAACCATAAAATTTCGCCATTCATCATTAATATGTGCTGTTCAAACTTTTGTCCTTTAAACTCTTCGGCCGTTCACCTAGTTTGCGTGCTAGTAGCATGAGAAACAGATTAATTTTTAAATTTTTCGCCACACATACTCCGAATCGTAAGCGATTCGTATAGACCGTTTTTCAATCCCAACATGACCACGCTCCATGTCAAACGCTTTTTGTTCTATGACTTTGCTCCTCGGTGTGTTTTGTTTGTAATCTCTACTTTTTCTTCAAATGTTCGAGGCCTCGGTTAACTTCTTCTATGTATCTTTCTCTATTCTTAGGTCATTTTCATTTTTCTTTCACTATCCGGCCATGGTGTTGTCAGATTTTTTAAATCTTTCTTATCCATATATATATACATATATATACATATATATATATATATATAAGCTGAACGTTCGAAGAAAAATTTATGCATGCTTATCGACAAGTATAATTCAGTTTCCTAACTGCAACGAACTGTATGCGTATTTCCACTAAACAATCTGAGTTATACAAAAATTAACTGACCAAATGCAGAAACAATGCCTGAAGGAAAAACTTGAGAATGTAACAAGACGTTAAAAAATCAGAACGTGACCTAACAGTGATAATGTAATCATTTTTTGAAAGCTCTTAAAATTGGATAGATATGTTTGAAAGCTTGGTCGATGTCTTCTTGATTCCGACCTCCGGTGATTACCACCTAATAGGGGATATTACTTTACTGTGTTCGACTCTACATATGTATCTAATATGTACTGGAAGCCACGAGGACACGTACTCAGAACGAACCTTCCCGGAAACGAAAATCAGCAGCACTACCCTCGGTTGAACCATACGATAGATCAATCCGGGGAAGAGCTCCGGTTCGTATGAACTGAACGGAGCATGCGTTATACATAATCCCTCTAACTGAATCGAAAATCGCACATCACACGACCCGACAACATTTTGAATCTAAAATACTTTTTAACTAATAATATTAATGATATTATTAATATTAAACGATGCAAGCGTAATGAGGAACTGAGAAGTTTCTAAGATAAGTGCCATAATCGCCAAATTGCACGATTATAACGCATTACAGCGGCTTTCAAAGAAACGATGCTAGAAGTATTTTCGCTTTCTATCGAAAAGAAAAATTCTACAAAAACGGTGCCAGAAAATTTGTCTACAGTAACCCACGACAATTTACGCATTCCTACCATAGGAAAATTACTGTTACTTTCCTACTTTCTCTATTTTTGGTCTATCCTTTCTGCTTTTCGTTCTTATTCGTTACCTGCCTTCCTAATGATCACTCTTCTAGTATCCCATTGAAAATTGCAATAATAGATTTAAAACCTTGTGATTGAATCGTATTGGAGAGTTTATTAGCCACCAACAAGAGTATCCCCAAGTCTACCGACGTCCACTGTTCCACTTGTGGGAGTCAATTTAAAAGCTCATAGGTTATTTTTAAAAATGTTATATCGTGCATCAAAAGTGTGTTCCATGTTCTGGCAGACCATGCTTATGCTAGTTGATCAAAGCGATTTCGGAAATTCTCGCGTAGCTCACCTTGAAATCGGTGAATCTCACATCAAATCCAACTTTTTGAACTATTCGAGCAAATTTGCGAGAAGCTTGCCTTGAAAATATTCTTTTGTCGTTAAATCGTACTAAGATGTACGCATTCTTACTTCGTGATCAACAGCACTAGAATTCGCACCTGCTTGCACATATCGACTTAGCACCACTAGTTACCATCTTGCCCGATGAGAAGATGAGCGCCGTTGTTCGTGGCTCTCGGATTCGCATAATCACTGCTGAAAACCTCTTTGGGTTGTACTCGCTGTTCCTTGAATGTAAAGTCAATTTTTTCAAGTCGATTCGTTGACCTAGAAAAAATTAAACTAAGTTGCTTTATCCAGGTTTTCGAACTATTCATTGTTACAAGATTTCTTCATCGACCATACCACATTACACAAACATTTCGATCTCTATATTAGTAAGTGGGAACGATTTTAACGAATGACGTAGAGGGTTTTAAGCGAAAAGTGAGAACTGAAATAGAGCGACTAGATCAAATAAAAGCAAATCCTACTATCAATCACCATATCAACGGCGATTCGTTCTGACATTAAGAAACAGTCCTATAACGAGTCGGCACGACTACTCGCTACATTCGCAGATTTGGTTCATGTGTACTTGTCGTGAGCTCAACATCTGCACCGATTACCGTGTCAACACATTCGTGACAATATCCAGTTTTTCGCCGCTCTGATTTTGAATGGAAATCAACTCACAGCGGCCACAATATTTGGTTAGTAAACGGATCGGCTTTTTTGATTGTGATTTTCTTTCTATAAGTCGGTTTCTAATATATGCTGATGGAATGCCGTTAGTGCAACGATAGAGACACCATTGCTCAAGACCTTAGTTAGACCCACAACAGGCTAACCGAACATCTTATTCTATCATAACCGGGATTTTCGTATCAAAGTTATCAGCAAAGAGCTTCCACCGATCAACAAAAGCAGTTAAATGTTTTTGGAAAAAAGGCAGGAACGTTTTAATAGAGCTACCACAGAATTCTGGGAAAAATAAAACTTGACTAGGACTCAACAAGATTCAAGTGGCAACCGAAAACACACACTTATAGGAAAAAATTCGTAGTCGATACATGCGACGAAACGAATCGAATGAAGGAAGTGCTGGGACCCGCACTACATGCCATGTCGCCTTATGTAGAACAAAATAAAATAAAATAAATAGTTATACCTTTTTATTTTTGCCTACTATAATTTCACGGCAGGGTACTAAGCGAAATACAACCACAGCGTTGCTGAGATATTTGCAAAACTCTGGGCTTCGATCCTGCTCCTTGGGCTTATCAAAATTTTTATGCCTCTGGGAATCGGCAGGCTATTGCTAAACTTATCTAAGAGGGTAAAAAAAAACACTGATTTTATAATCTTAGCAGTTTTATTTATTGCCTATTATTTTTAATGGCAGCGTATAACGCGAAATATAACTACAACGATGCTGAGATATTTGCAAAACTCCGGACCGCAGGTGAGCGCGGTGAGGAACGAACGCGCTATTATCCTTTCCGGGGAGTAACGCGTTCACCACCACACCATGCGGGTCCTTCGTTTCGCCTGTCTCTCAGCTATTTCTATAAAATAAATAGCGTATTTCTGGAACAATGTCTGTGTTTCTGATGTTTAAATGTCGTTGTTCTCCTATCTAGCTGCTCATGCTTTTAGAACACTTCCATCCTATTTGAGTGAAAAAAACAAAACCTAAAATCAAATCCCATTCATTATCCAGTCGCAGCCTTGTTGGGATTCAGTAATTAGTTGTCGCAACATGCTGTAGATTTTGATAATTTTTATATTCGTTTGTTTCACAGGATAACCATAACCTATTTTAGCAATTGGAAGTGAGATAGAACTCAAGTGTTTCAAAATCAGAAATTGAGATTTATATAATTTACATAACCTCCCAACGGTTTACCATCTTATCTTGGCCTGAGAGGTGTTCCTAGGTGGAGGGCTGCGATATACAGCGTGGGATAGATCCCTCTGGCAGGGTCTTCCAAGCTGAGAAAGAGTCTGGCGTTCCCATCAGGAAGCCTAGCTAAGAGTAAACCAATACAAGGGCCCACCACAATTCTGGTATCAAACTACTCGCATGGTGGCAAATGTCTCTCAGATCCACAAGGGCTGGGCTGCCTGTGGTGGTGACGACCTGGGACAGATTTTAGCTATGCTGACGTCAGAGCCTCAGGGAAACGAAATACCAGTTAGACCAGCAAAACTCCGAAAAGTGGGGATTATGCTGGGGCCAGCACTAGTGAAGACGGGCGGTCTAAGAATAAGTGCGATTTACATAATAGATGACACTAAGTTTTCGACGACTCCTATCAGGTCTTCATTTACCAAAATAGTTGGGAGTTGAGAACTTGGTGGCCTCCTATAGTAGAAGAGGTTTTCTCCATCTCGCTATGGGTTTATATGTCATCAAATACTCGCTCATTTTATACGATAATCATCAATGTATATTAATGAGGATAATAAACTAAATGACGTACAATTCTCTAAAAGTTACGAGAATTGGAACGTAAAATGTTTCTGAGCACAGCGTATGGAAGATATGAAAAGGAAATGACAATGGTAATAAGAATTGGAAGCTATTTTTGAAGACAAACAGTGTGGAAGCGCATTTATTAGCGCACATTTTTTGAACGGCAAGTCACTCCCGACGTTATTTATTTACTTTTTACGTGACCCGTTTATAGAGAACGTTTCTGGTGAGATATTCTATATCTTTCATTTCAGTATGTTTTATATTAATTTATCTTTGTGATTTCTGTCACGCGAAATATAGCACCCCAAGTTTACTTCCTAACCATCCGGCACACCACAGAGCACGATAACACCGCCTGGTAACTTGACCCCGCAACCTTCGGCATTCGTTTGGTTGTGGGTGTAGCCGGTTATGTCCCTTAGCAGTGCCCGCCTCTTCGGACCACACCTAAAGGTTGCCATTGCTGTTCCTCTTCACTACCTTGGTGCATTGACTGCTTGAAAGGACCTAACAACTGTTCGACATCAGTTCGCAATTCGGCACCGCTGCAACCTTCTCAACGTCGAAATAACTTAATCAACTTTACTGAAATTCAGCTTCGCAGGTGCCACCTTAGCTCGTTGCCTTTATCGTTGGGATGATATGTGAAGATGGCTGTCGCTCGTCGTTATAGCTCTATTCTGCCGCCTCACCATGCCGCCATCAAATGTCCTCTGCGGTTCCTAGAACATTTTGCATTCGATTCGTTGTCCACATATCCATCATCCACGGAAGTAATTTAATTTTCGCGTGTTGTTTCGGCTGCTTTTTGAATTTTTTCTTTTTATGAATTTCATGAAATGCCTGTCGAGTCGATTCTCACTGCAGTCTTACATAACTGAGCTAAGGCGTTCACACCTGGATTAGATGAGGGCGCTGAGGATGCGGTTGACCTAGCGCCTTGTTTCCTGTTGAGCTGTTTCGCTTTCCATTATTCTACGTTCTCCTCTCTTTTAACACTGTGATTTATGCGTCTGCGAATACATCTATACAAGTTTCCTCAATGACTCGCTATTTTGTCGCAGCGGGTGGATATCGCTGCGCATCCATCTTCAACGTTCCAAGACATTTTCTTACTTGCCGAAAGTTGTCTCTGTGGTGAGCTCCGTATTCACCCATAGCGGTCTCACAATACGGGCAAAAAAACCTTACGATAAGCAGTTTTTTGTAATTTATTAACTGTGAGATATAGTATTTAAAAAACTCTGCAATACGGTGAAAGCGCCTCAAACCCAGCTATCTCCAAGATTGCAAAGAGAATCAACTCGACCAAAATTCCACGGCATTCATAAAGAAGACGAAATTCTCAAGCAGCAGGTGAAAACAACACGCGAAATGTTCGAAGACCATTGTGAATTTAGGATGCGAGGAAAAGAATCGAATGAAAGAGGTGTTGGAACCCGCACAGCAGATGTGATGAGGGGTCATGGAAAATTAAAAATTGTATTTCTCCGTCGAGACCTCTATGGTTAAGCTGCCTATTGACTATGCGAAGTTTGGTAGAAAAGTTCTGTTTGCAGGATAAACCAGTGAAAAGAAATGAGTAGGTTCCAACCCATTTCGATTCCTGTGTTCCTCAAGAGAGAATGGATATCAATTCATGTCGTCACGAATGTGGTAAAGATTCTCTCAAGCATTAGCATTTACAGCGCTTACTTAATTTATATTTTGTTGCTGAGTAAACACTATGAACACTTTGTCTAAAGAACTTACCTAAATCAACCGTTGCAACGATGTTCTGAATAGAAGGCATTAGCGTGCCTAGCGAAATTGTTGGGTTAGAGACGATGACGGGAACCTGGATACTCGACGATGAGTGAGATTTCTGAAATCACATTGCTATGAATGAATAACAAATATGTTAATATTACCCTTATCCTCAGTTACTTTTTTAACTCGTCATTAATTTTACTGAATAAGTAGCGTCTTTTTTCTGCTGCATTACATCTTTGATGCTTACAAATGAGTTGTGTTCCTGTAAAGGGACAGTTGATACAACTGGTCTCAGCGAAATGTTCTGAAATTAAACTCCTTAGATGGTATCATTAGTGGTAATATAAGATAAATACCTTACAACTTTAAGATGGAAAAACCTACCTTATGGGCATAGTCTTTTTCGAAGTTTTCTTCTTTAATACTTGAACGAAATAATTTGTGAAAATCCTGATTAAAGATACTCGATGGCCCTGTGAGAAATCAATTAGAGATACAAGCACATTTTAGAAATACAGTAAGAACAATTTAAGACAGTAACCCAAATAAAACATATGGGGTTTCCTTTGTTGACGATTCTTTCCATAAAGCCGACTCTCCATTTAAAATCTAGTACACAGGTAAGAGCAAGTCCATTGGAAGAGGCAGATGAGTTAAACATTATCGTCTTTTGCGAGGGACCAGTAATTGGAGGTTGCCACTATAGAAGACTGTTGCGGAATTACGCTACCGAGAATGGAAGGTCCACCATCGACGAGTAGATGAGCACTACAAGAAAGCTTTGTTGAATTTGCATTTGCTGTGGGTAAGGGACGAGTGTCTGCTGAAACGTGTTTTTTAAGTAAGACGTCTAAAGCTACACATTCAATGAACATAGAACAAACTTTGATACTATCTTTTTGGTGAACTGAATGGAATTTCGTACCAGATTTGGTATAGTACAAACGGACTAGCATATCTTACCAAACGGACTAGCACTGCTTACCGACTGAATATCCATTCAGAGGTTTAATATCCATTAAGTTAGATTCAGGAAAATAAGAGGATGGCGCTGACATCTTATGGAATTCAAAGCCGTATTCAGTACCTTGTGACTCTGCAAAGGAAAAAAGTAGTGTGGAACATTTGAGTAAGCCATAATATTTTCTGAGACAAGCTACACATATTTCGATCGCTTTTGTTACACGAAGTCAACGTCATTAACACTTTTTGTCCCTCTATTTGCAAGGCTTATGAGCCCACTTTATGCAAAGGATAATAGAAACAATAAAATTGAAAATTTTGAGACAAGGTAATCAACTAACACAAGGCTTTTTATTTTGTATTAAACAGGAATGGAAAAAGTAAGAACGCGTCTGACGTCTTTGTTCATTAACAAGTAAATTCCGATTTCCTATTTCCTTTACTGGAATTGCCACACTTGTTTATGCCGCTAAGAAAACTTGCTTTTTTTCTTTAGATTCTGTTGTCCTCTTACACAAAGGATAGAAGATAAAACGTATGGCGATGATGAATCCCTGTGGGATGCGCCCCACATGTTCGACTTCGCCAAATATCATTAAAGGTGACTGAACGCATATTTGGCCTATGCAATGATTTGCCATAGTTTATTGAAGTTTCAAGTGGTCTTATCCTCTTAAAAAAGTATGGCACTAACTTGCCGACCTTGGAAGAATGGAGGGCTAGGCGATCCGAGTGCGCTGGATAAAACCAGCGACATATCCTACCCTATGTATAGGGCACCGCTGGCCACTCCGTTACACGCTTCCTCTTACATTGCTTTGAGTGTGGTCAGCTTTTGTTTAAAGAACTACCTCACTCAAAAACATCAACTTTTTAATGGTTTACAGCTAGTGGGAAAACGGTAGTTAGTGTCAGCTAGAGGTGAGTAGGATTATCCACTGGCAGTGTAGTAGCTATGACTGATGTAACGAAAATTTCTATACTCGATGCACCACAATTTATGATGGTTCAATAATTGAACAATAAGGTAATCGGCGCATCCACTAGTTAGTTTGAAAGTTGTCTCTGCGTGAGTTTACAGTGCTCGGTTATTAGAATTCCAGTATATAGTATTACATTTCGATGTCCGAAGAGCTGTGAGTCATAGATATATAGATTGCAATGCTAACAGTTCTATATACCATAATTTTGATTCGAGATGCTCAGCTGAGGGAGAACCGGCTCGATGTTAGACGAGGACGCCACATCGAAAAGAGGAACAACTGTGGACCATCGACAAGGATCGTCAGCTCTCATGAAGACGAAGACTTCGAAACGTTAGCCGAATAGACATCTTGTATCAAGCTCGAGTAAGCTCAACAATACAAACAAATGCCTATATATCATAGTTGTCACAATTGAAACTGCGACAATGGATTCCTAACAAGAACGTTCGGTATGCTTTTTAGAACGAAGCACTACACGGTGATAAGTTGCTTGCTAGTATTTGGCTCTGTCTGCTCGCTATTCCCACGCACGTCTCGTTGATTGTTGTCTTCGTAGAATTTATACTTCAAACTTGAGTGCTCAAAACTCCATTCACATTATGGACATCAACATGATACATGAAGAGCAAATGTGGGCATATATCACAGAAAATACATAAATAATGTAGGCTAGTATGATCGTTTGAAATAAAATCAACTAGGAAAGGTGATAATAAGATTAGCTAGTGGACGACGTCAATGGCTACAAGATTGGTTTACTACAATGAAGTTCAATTTTGGTACAAAGCTAGAAGAGAGAAGCCAATGGCAAGAACGAAGAGATTATGGCTTTGTCTGTCAACAGCGGTCTTCTTGTACCGTATAAAGAGGGTCTTGTATATCACAGCTGTCGCGGCAAATGCTTTTTATAGGCTGCGTTAGGGGAGAAAACAATCTTCTCTCCTATCTGGTACTAGTGTGTATTCTTCT
The DNA here is from genome assembly GCA_900624975.1 of Angiostrongylus costaricensis. Lineage (NCBI taxonomy): Eukaryota > Metazoa > Nematoda > Chromadorea > Rhabditida > Metastrongylidae > Angiostrongylus > Angiostrongylus costaricensis. The sequence goes on along the minus strand of UYYA01003817.1, from coordinate 15,655 downwards.
CTTTAGACTGTAGCAGATGTCGAGCAGGTGTTGTCTTAGGGACATAAATAGTACTGGGCATATGTTGCCTTACAATCAGTGACCTGGTATCATTTTGTTGTGGCGAATCCTTTACCTCCCCCAAATAGGCATATGGAATAGCGTTGGCACACAGAATAGTGTGTTTTATCCAAAGGTGCTTCGGGTCAACTTGTTGATACTGTGGCCCAGCGTATTTAACCAGTGTCTCCTTGATTGCCTAACTTCGTACTGTTGATGCAAAATTACTGTAATTGTATATATGTTGATGAAAACACTGTGGTGCTCCTGTTTGTTATAGAAATTTGGTTTACTTTTCGTGGATGAGTTGTCAGAATGAATCGAGCACATGAAATATTAGCCATAGCGACAAAATTATTAACATAAAGGAGGCGAGACGATGTGACCTCTGTAGAGGTTACGCCATGCGAGTATATTGGCCGCCTCCACATTAAATTCAGCGTATCACAGCTTACAGTGAATGTTGTTGATTACAATAGATAATTGGGCGCATTGTAGCGAAAAAAGCAAATGGTATTGGATGGCAATAGATCAACATCTATGCTGTAGAAGAAGGGCTCTGCCGAGCGAGGTTTTCTATTCGATCGGTGCCCCACACGACTATATTAAACTCGATGCGACAAGTGAACATCGATATTGCGTCAATGAAGAGCTGTGGACCATCGACTCCGATCAATCAGGCCATGGAGGAAACGGAGACGTCGAAATGTTGGTCAAGTAAAAAATTTGTGGGGATCTTATATTGGTTCAATAATCTATGACATTAAAATTTATTAGAATCTGTAAATATTTTGCTACATGAAAAAGTCCTCTTATTTTTCCGCGGTTGAATTCTAGTCTCCTGAAGCCAACGACAGCTATTTCGCATACACTGTTTTAACCTTTATTGATTGTCTACTCGTTTTTCATGGCAGGATGTGGATATCAAATTCAACCACAAGGATGCTAAGATACGAGAAAGCTCTATATAAGCGATTAATGCGATAGAGGAAAGTCAAGGCCGAGATGCATGCATAGTTGAGCCTTATCAGCAACATTAGATAGAATAATCCAATCATAAATGCTTCATATCACTGCAGAAATGCCTCAGAGATATACCATTAGTCTGGCCACTGCACTTCTCCTTCGATGTTTGTTGTTCTCCACAGCCACTGGTTTAACATGGCGCTTGCTGTGTTTATCAATTTCAAGTTGCCACTAAATTTGAAATTTGTGATTATGGTCAGAAAGAAGGGGCGCATAGCACAGTGGTGGAACGTGCTAGTTTGATCCAGCTACAGGCCAACCAAGCCTCTCATCCCTCCGGGAACGGGAAATTGGTACCGGATTTGTTTGGGGAAAACCACTCTCTCCAATCCAATTGGGAACGCTGCACTTCAGTCCGGCTATCTCAGGTCTCCAGGGAGAATTGCAGGACCAGCATTCAACGACATTCAAGATGAAATGGAAATTCAAGCAGCAATCGAAGCCACTCCTAAATTTGGAAGATCTTTGTGGACAATGGATGCGAGGAAACGAATTGAATGTGAGAAGAGCTGGGATCCGCATAGTAGACATGAAGACGGGTTCCAAAAAAAAGCTCTGCGCTTTCTTGAACGTGGGAATTACTGAAGTTAAAGCGAAGTTTTGATTCTTTTTCATTTTGATCTCAGAGTACGGTGAATTTTGCCGGATTTCACTCTATTTCAGTCTAGGGGTGTTTTTTGTCACGAAGCGACATGGGCGCAGGTCTTTCTTGTACACCTCCTTCTTTCCCATAATATCGACTTATACAAACCCGGTTGGCCACACTATGTTTCTAATCTCTCTTTTCAAAGAAGACCGCTGGCTATCATTTATCTCCTCACGTAGTCCAATGCCCAATCAAAGGACGAAACCGAAACGAGGCTTCAATGCAGGAAAGAGTAAAATCCCATGGTGTTGTAACGAAATAGGCAATTGGAGAGATGGCACTATGTATCGATGGTGATTCACGATCACCGCGAAATACTGAAACGTTGAATTTGTGGATTTGCGTTGAGTTGTGTGATCTTGCAGGTAGCTTGAAGTTTGTGCTGCAATCTCCACTTATCTAATGTTTCGAAATGAATGGATTCTACCCTTAGGTGGTTGCCTGTACTGAGAAAAGGATCCATTACATCGAACAGCGGAGTCCATTTAATGCGCTGTAATTGTAGACATGAGCTACTGCATGAAAAATGACGTGGGACGCCAAAAAATGAAGTACTGAAGTTGAACTCTATCGTTCGAACACTATGTTATACGAAGATAAGTTATTCTTCTCTTTTCGCTTTTCGTTGCCATGTTGTACATAAGGATGTTGCGCGTCGCTGCAGAGTGAACTCTATGCTGGACTAACTAAACTGTTGCATATATAATACGACAGTGAATACATCAATGTATCGGTATTGCAAATTAATGAGTGCGTGCAAATGATGACACAATCAAGTCTAAGATGAGCACGAAGAGCAAGCAGGAGAGCATGATGACTGCAAGCAAATATCGGTCCAAATAAACCATCCGATGAGGGCATGTGTTACAGAGCTTTTCCTCAGCTAGTGTTTTTACAAGTGTGCAGGTGCTATCAAACAAAAACCTCTCCTATTGCAGAGCGATTTCTATTTCAACTATTTCAACTGCGAACAAGGAGTGGATGAAATAGCGGCTGTTACAGAGCATGCTTCACAGAAAGTGTCCTTTACGGAAGTCAAATAAGTCACGAATCTTGGAATAGCGAAGTGAAAGAAAAATGGAAACCCTCTTAATATGAACGCCACCTTCATGTAGCTTTCTCAAAAAAACAGTCCGCCTAAAAGAGCGAAATGTGCTCAAATATACCTTATCACCATAAAAATAAGATGACCTACACGTAACTTACGCATTAAAATTGGAATTCACTGTTCTAAGTAGTTGTGTGGCTGAGTGGAGTGGATCACTACACGAATGAAGTGACCTTACTCAACAGTATCCCAGGATACAAGATGGCTCTTTCTGCTGGAATGTGGCGACCTTATTGGCCATTAGCCGATGATAAACGACAGTTCTTGGTCGATTGTTCATCCAAAATTATCTATTTTCATGATGTAGCATAATCGATATTTTAGGTTTTTTGTCCAGTTTAGGTGAGATTGCTATAGAATATTACTCTTGTTTTATTTGTTATTATATATGTTATGCTATTATATATGTTATGTTATTATATTATATATATTATATTATATTATTATATTATTATTATTTATATTATTTGTTACTCTTTACTACTTCGACACCATCGTATTTTTTTGGTTAGGTAGAGAAAAGACAAAAGGGACTGCGGATTAAGGAGCGCGAGTGAGAAATGAAGCCAGTGGATTGATTAACTGTAGAAGGGTAGAAACATGAGGAAAGAAATGCACTGGTTCATCCCACAATGCGTACTCCACCTGCTCTACAATTCTGTTAAAATCTTTATCTTCAAAGTACACGATGAGTAGTTTCACTACAAGAAGAAAATCAAGACAACATACCCGCATGGAAGATTGCACGAGAATGTTGAAATAACAATGACTATGGTTCTTGAGCGATCGTTGTGAAAGTGTGATGCTTTTCCTACCCATGTCATAACTAGATGAACAGCCAATTTATGAAGTTGATAACATGGCTTTTTACGTGAAGAAGAATGTCAAAAAAGTGGGAAGGACTTGAGTTAACAAGCCAGTACGGCCATTTACTTGTCAATTCAAGAGCTAGAGTACAAGTTGAGCTTTTCAAATCGATGACAATCAAATCGGTAGGAAAAGTTGACACTATCACTCAAGAACAGCAATAACTTCATGCCTAAGCAATTGTATTCGAATAGTTGCCCCCATTTCTTGTCTATTTTGGCTAGTTTGAGGTTATATGATTATTAGAATATGGCAATCGAATCTGCTAGCAAAAGTATTTCTTAACATAACCTTAATCATTTCAACCATGACAAATTTTCATTCAACAGAAGTGGTCGCTTCAATATATCAGGTGCCATTCGACTCAGTTATAACTAAATTCAAATCCCTAAGCTTCACAACTATAGGGAACATTCCCTATAAATATCGAAGGTTCTGTATCACATCATACACTAGTCTTAGGTCGCTTAATCATCTTTTAAAAGCGAAATTCTCTATAAATTTTTCCACACCGATCTGATAAATCTGGTGTGCCGTTTAACTGATGCAAGAAATCCACTATATCTTGTACTACGCATTATGAGATTGGTATGCCTGAGAATGGTTCTACCATCTTTCCTTAAGAAACTATCTCTTTACCTACTCTGGCTACATTACCGATCTTTTGTTTAGACGACCCTTTTTCACACCTACAATGCAAATCCCAATGCTTCCCGTATTCGATTCGTTTCTTCGCATTCGTCGTCCAGAAATGCCTTCGAACTTTTCATATATGGGTTCAACTGCTGCTTGATGATTTCCTTTCATCATAAGTTTTATTAAATGCTGGTCGAGAAGTTTCGTCCAGGAGTCCTGAGAAAGCCGGGCTGGAGTGTTCTCACTTGAATTGAAGACAGTGAACTTTCCCCAGACAAGTACGGTACTAATTTGTCGACCATGGATGGATGAGGGGCTTGGTGAATCCGGTGCGGGATCCAACAAGCACCATGTTCGTGATGACTGGTATCACTACTACTTCCTACTACTTCACTCAGCTTATTACAGAACGTATATAAGCAGCTTCGTAAATTAGTCCTATTCAATATTCTCAGTCCCTACCTTTTTATTGCGTTGCATAGAATTTGATGCTCATCTGTCCATCCACAAAAGCAACCATTACCCTCATTCATCAAAGGGGAATAGCGTAGTGGTTAAAGGCACCAAGCAGCGCAGATAGTATCAATCATACGCCCCATTCTCGCAAAGCCTCCATCACTCCGTTGTTGGAAAGTTGCTACCATCTGGGAGGATTGCATCACTGATTCGATACATCGGTAGGCTACTGTGAGACACTGTATAGGCTGGATATGCATTCAATCACCTTTTACGATGCTTACAGAAGTTTAATGCATGGCGAATCTCTCAAAGATTTATCAAGGCAGCGAGCCTTATCTTTTATCCTTTTCCTTCATTCGTCACTTGCCCTCACATTTTAATCCTTGTATTCTCTTGTCACTTGTGTAGTTTAGCATTGTTATATCGTCCTTGTTATATTAATACCACTATTTTAAATAAAGGTTTGTCTAACCAAGTTTGAGCCTGATACGGTGGCTATCAGAAAAAGTTCCGCGTAGCGAATGCAAAAGCACGCAGTTGATTCGAACTAGAGCTTGGACCATCAGCAGATTCGAACCCGCAACTACCCTTTCTGGGTGCCCACTGTTACCCACTACACCAGTAATGTTCCTGCTTTGCTTTTCTCTTAGCTTGTTGACCGATGATTGCTAATGGCACAATTAGGTAGAAAACTGGCTGCGACAGAGGCAATAGAAGAGCGTCAGTGGTGCGGTGAGTAACCCTTGAGCTCCCAGAAAGAGTAATCAATGGTTCGAGTCTGCCCGAGAACCCGACTTTTGCAAATAACTCAGCGCCATAATGGTTGTATGACAAAGAGACTTATTACTATGAAATTTAGTATGATACGAGGCTATATCTATTGAGCATGAGCCATTTCTATGAATGCAAGGCATGCGTTCCTGGGCAGCGGTGTATCTATTGCAATGGGAACGCTTCTGATTGCCTCTGCAACATATGCAGAAGGAAGTTGTTTGTTTTTCTGATAAACATACCAGGTTGTTAACAACAAAATTAACTCAGTTCAGCGCTGGTTGCGGTTTCATTAGAAAAGTGAAATTTACATACAAATCACTCAGTCAAACAATTTTACAACCTCAGAAGAAAAACTTCATAGTAACTTTTTATTGGCACGGTAAGCAGTTTCTTCTAGGTACTCACCGTTTTGCTTTTTTTTTAAAGCGTTCCAGTTCTTTAAGGAAGAAAAGTCGTACAGACTTTTATATGGGGAAGGAATGCGCATGGCTCAGAACAGAAAAATCAGACTGAAATATGACTCGAAGTTAAATGTGATCACAGGACACTTCTTCATGTGATTCTTTTTGGATTACTGGAATTTATCTAGGATGGTCAAAGAGTTTCTCCCTTAGATATTGTAGATTACTGTACGAGGATACGAATTTTACTTTAAAGTCTTCTCCACTACGTCTAAGCGCCCTGTGCATGCCTACTGGTGCGCTTTGCTTGATTTTAAGTTTTCCAGTTAGATGCTCTTTTGTACAGATGCAAAGTGGCCTTCCCAGTTGTGTGTGCTTCCTCGCATGTTTTCCAAAAGATTACGTATACCGTATCCAAAGTCATGTCCTTATTGTTAAGGCAAATCTTGTGAATTTAGGCTTCGCATGGGCAGTCTTACAATCATTTACGAGACATTTTTCTTTCTCGTCATGAGGCTTATCGATTGTGAAATTTGTTTTTCCTCTAGATCTATCGTGAAAAGCTACCATTTCTTAGAAACTGGAAATGGATATTTGATGCACCATATTTAGTGATTATTCCTCTTGCTCTCTTTCTGTGCACACACTGGTGGTAGTTTGAGACATGTTCCTCACAAGACCTTTTATCAATGTGAAGGAGGAGTGAAGTGGTAATGAACCAGCTTATTTTTGCAACTTGTCTTTCGGTAGCATTTGATAATGTAGTCGTTTTTGAATAGGATATTGCAAGCTTTTAGGAACGGAAGCCAATCATTCTTTGGCTTCATCCGGGTGAAATTTATATAGTCTGACTGTAGATCTACCAATTCAAAACTTTTGTCCACCTCGTTTTGTGTGGAGTAGACGATAAAATAATCACATATGTCTACAAGAGTAATGGTCTCAGATCAATTACAGAACCATCCACATAAGAAATAAAAGCATTGGCAAGACTGTGCCTAAAGCTTTCTCATTGGTGACGCTCTCAAAGGTTGAGCAGCTCAGGCACTGCCCTAAGACAGAGAAGGGGGGGGGGGAAGAGAGGGAGAGAGAGAGAGAGAACCACCATCTGCTCAACTGTGAAGTCATGCATGTTTATTAATCGTTCGCGTTGCATAAGGAACTCGCGGAAGGAAAGAAAGAAAACCAACAAAATAAGAGCCAGTACGGAATAAATTTGCTGTTAACAACCTAGTGTCTACTCAAGATGAAAACAATGACTTATTGAACAAACGCAGGACTATAGAAAGTCGTTCCTAGGAATTGCTAAGCGGTGCACTAGCAGAATCAATACAACTACTATAATGTTGAGATATTTGCAAAACTCCGGACTGCAGGTATCTGCGGTGGGGAACGAAAGCGCTATTGTCCTTTCCGAGCAGTAATCCGTTCACCACCACACCATGCGGGTCCTTCGTTTCGCCTGCCTCTCAGCTAGATCTATCGATCTTTTGCCATCAGCAATTACCCGTCAACGGGATTGATCTTGGGGGCCCAAATAGGCATTGAACCAGTTAAGCTGAGGCTGCAGTTATAATCATAATCTTAACCTTTTTACTTACTGCGTATTCTTTTTAGGATAATAGCGCGTTCGTTTCCCAACCCAGATACCTGCGCTCCGGAGTTTTGCAAATATCTCAGGATTATAGTAGTTATATTTCGCAACATACCCTGCCGTTAAGAAGAATAGACAGTAAGTAAAAGGTTAAGAATCAATACAGTTTCTCCGCCTCTGCCTAAAACGATCTGTTCTGAACTTCATCAAACGAAAGCGACTACACGATGTATGCGCTCTACCAGTGGACGGCCACTAGGTATTGGATACCGAAATGCGAGCACTACGAGCCCGTCTACAGTGCAAGCAGAACGAGATACTCGTTCAAGTGATGAGGTGCGTGTTGAAAGAAGACTATTTTGCCCAATATTTGGAGGATTCCTTTTGAAAGAGAATAGTGGTTGGGTCACTGTTGTTTTGGAATTTTATAAGGCCTAGTGCTAAATTAATCTTATGAAGAAAATTCGAAAATCTGCTAAAAACCACCTATGTTAGCTCCAACAAAACAAAGAAACACCGTTTGCAAAAGCAGCAAGAGTCAAATTTGGGAGTACAGGTTCTGCAGAAGTCAAGAGTAACCATGTTAGAAGGCGTGAATCTTCCTAACAACGCTCCCTTCCTATTAGAATTGGATTCAAATGTCTCATAAGTGCAACCGATTTCCAAAGAAACCTTGCATAGATAGCATGCAGCCTCCACGAGCTTCAAGATCAACTCCGCAACAAAGGTACACTTCACGTACTGATCAATCATGAACAAGAAGAAGTAGAGGCAATACTACTACCGCCTTTTCCTCGAGCGTTTATTAGACAACAAGAATGTCCGGACGATACTCTAGAACCAGTAACCACTATTGCGGGAAAAGTTTAGTTCTAATTTCACAGTAGCACAAAAATGTAGCACGAGTGAGAAATTTAAAGACAATAAAGTCGAAAACTATTAGACTACCAATTAGTGTGTGGAGAGTTTTCAGAAATTCCTCGTCACTTAGATGTTGAGGTAACGGAGAAAAGATCATGAAGACGTTTCGCGTTATCGCCCATCATCTGGAAAGCAATTAAAAGTGAACATCGAAAACTGAACAACGAAAGGATCAAAGTGGGAAGTCTGCAGGTTTAAAACAATCAGTTATTTCGCAACATAAATTTGAATTATCAACAAGTCCCGCTTCATAAATACCAACACTCAAAAGTTAGCATCCACTGATGAACTGACTTCTCCTGACTCCTTGACCTTCAAGGTAGACCCATCACCACTTTTGTAGACTCACACATGGATAGAGTAGCTTAGTCTATAAACTTAATACTCATACAGTTGCTGAGACACATCTAAGCCGTTTTCATGAACACCCAAATATTCCTGGATCGCCTACGTAACGTATGCCTTTGAGAACGCACGTGATGGAGTCCTCTAACGTTACCGCCCTTTATGCAAACGTTTCGAATGACTCCGATATGCAAGCCATTCTCGACCATCTTTTGCAACACAAACAAGTAATAAACATATATGGCTTTTCGATTCAACAGCTCATGGCCTCTTTCAGGAAGTACCTCTAATACCCAAACAGCAACTGGTATCATTCCTTTCCATTCCCTTCGTTTCTAAGATGGAAGCTGTAGTTGTCGATCTCCTGCCAATACTCTATTGTAGATACATAGACGATTATTTTACCATTTGTTCCAAACAACAGGTGATGAACAAATATTTTGAATTTTTGTACTAACGTCGGAGTACATTCAGCTTACGAAAACGAAATCGAAAACAAATTGGCTTCCATTTTCAAACATTCAAATTAACCTCGGTAACGGCTCCATCACGCTCTTGTGAGTAATATGTTTCGAACAGCTACCAATGTTTGAGCAGAAGGAGTGCAAAAAGAAAAATCCTTGAACGTAACGCAAAAAAGTTGCCATTTCTAATTCCTATTAAGAGGTGGTAGCTTCTTCGGTTAAATCAGAGGAGAACCGGTGCCCTAAACGACAACTCTAGCGAACATGGGCTCGCATTCTTCCTGCCTTTCATTAAGCACGGCTATAAAGAGTTACTTAAAAGTGTGGTTTAGAAAAATTTACAACTCTTATTTAAATACCATCGGCCACTGTAAAGGTTTAGCTACAGTGCTTGCTAGAGCAAATTAGGTCCTCGAGTCAGTTCTCGGCATCGAATGATCTGCTTTGCGTAGAAATGCTTGACTTTCTAGGAAGTTGCCACGCGGCACTTTTTCGTAGTTGTCATAGAGGAATACCTCAAATTGTGTTAATTAAACCGCTTATAACAGTAATAATGCAAGAATAATGATATGTGAACGTTGGTACAATTCAGGTTGCAGTGTGGTAACATGAACAATAAGTGGGGGTAAGGCTGATTAGTAGCTTTGATATAGGTTCGTGAAACAATACTATCTGCATACGGAATTACATCAGTAGTGTCGCAAGAGACAGGCACATCGAGAGATTCATGTGAGGCCGTAATACCTTTCTTACAATAACAATACATTAAGGTTATACACCATATGTATGTTCAGGATATCGTTCCGATGAGGCTAACGTACTAAAGGATGCATGTAATTGCGATGAGGTTATCGCGTTGGGGAGTACATATTAGCTCGTGATAAGGTTAAGCTATAATAAACGCACAATAGGGCTAATATGTTTGGCTATAGTATGGCTATAGTTAATATGCAATAGTGACCACGTGCAAAAAGAGTTAACACCTTGGATTATCTACATGGCACAAGGTATAAGATGAACGGTGGGCCCTAACGAGACGAATAGGATAGTGACTCACAGGACCACTTAAGTGTTTTCTGGAGGAGGTGGTGCTTTGGTACCGGTCCAGAACAGAGCGAAAACATTTTTCGACTTCCGCTTCCAACTCCTGCATGACCAGATCAGATAACGAATGACGGTTTCCCAAACAACTTCATGCCCTTCGTGTTATTGTACGCGTGAAAGCTTCGAACATAAATAACACACAAAAAGTTCCGATTGCACAAAGGGGTTTGCAAAACGAAGGCTGTTTGTGCCAAACAAAGTTTCTTAGAATGAAATCAAAACATTTACATGCTGCAAGAATACAAAGCAATATGTGGAATAACGAATGTGGAGACTGAAGGAACACACGACAAGTGAAAGAATAGTAACTACTCTGGCAATAGTTGCTGTACCAGTTAGTTCGCAGGCGAGTTTATCACCGCATGTGCACAAGGCGAAACTGCACAATTTGCGCTAACGATCAAAACGGCTATTGCACGAATTTGCATTCGGTACACCTAATTTCTTGAAAAACATGGGGGTACAAATAAATTGGCGAAGCGGGTGCGCCACTTTGCGTTCCTGCAACAGATCACTGTTGGAAAACTTAGTTCCAAAGAAAACACTCCACTAGACATTCAACGTGCAAAAAGAGATAGCGAGGAAGATTTTAAAGTAAAACCGTATCCTCGCACAGGAATCTAGAACATCTGAGCGAGAAACTTTTAAAGCATTGTAGATGAGTTCCAAAAATCTAAAAAAGAGTCTCAAGCAAGTGCCTTGTGATCACGCATGACCTCGCCATATACTCGAGGGCGATAATTTCTGACTTGAGCCGGGCGCATTCCTGAGCCAGGTAAGACTCTGTGGAGCTGTTCTCTATGAAATAGCTGAAAGGGTTAAGGAGAATAAAACGACAATCGGAAAAATTATGTGTTAAGTTCCTCTCTGCTCAAGTTATGAGAGTATTTGGCAGAGTAGATTGCTTTACAGTTTGACCTATTGAGGTTCTGAAGAAGGCGAAACCATTGAAAGGTTGGACAGTTTTGTATTGAATAAACCTTGTTGCTAACATCTCCGCGCCTGCTTATTGAGACAGGAGTGAATTGTTTGATCAAGGCCGAGGCTAGTAGAATATCGGTCTTGAGAGGATGTTTGTGGTTTTCAGTCTTTGTTTTTTATTGTCAAAACTGCTTCTAAGGTTTGAAGTTAAATGTCTACTTGTCACGTAGCGCAACATCATCATTACGTTGGAGAAAACTCCTTCCAAATGAAGGAGGTGGTGGATGTTTAAGAGTAAACGATTATCTTCCTCTCACTGAGCAGTTTTCTCTGAGTATCGCAGGTGAATTTTGAAAGTACTTTTTCATACATTAACTAGTTATTTAGGTTTTCTTTAACTTCGAATAGGGAGGTTATCAGTGCCTGCAAAAGTTCTAGTACCGTGCGCTGCACATGTACTGCAACTGGATTGAAAGTGTTATTGTCCACATTGTCAAAAAACATTCTCTCGGAAAAGGGTAAACAGTTTTGTGGTTTAACTTTTCTTGACAGTTTCGAAGTTCCTTATTGCACTTCGAGGTGATGCTATAGGTAGCTAAAAGTTCTGTGCTACAGCAGTAGTGAGTGGTTCGTGGGTTCCTATGATTACATTAGTCCTTGTTCAGAACTTTTGTAGCATACGTGCGGTTTTCGAGTCAAACTTTGTCAATTAAACTCGTATCTATACTACGTACTTCGACACAATGCACTGACGAGGCTAGCACCGTGCTAGTGACGCCATCCAATACACGCAACGCCCCTGCTAGAATCTGCAAAGCACTCACCGTACCCCCATTCTTTTGGTGCTGTAAAATTTATATTGAGCCTCTCCGAGATCATATTACTCCTTCCAATCCATGAAAGAAGGTATCTTTCTGAAATAAAGATAGGTAACCACTAGAACGGCTGACCCATGATTCCTGGAACATAAGACCCGGCCAGCATCTCATGAGTTTCTTTAAAAAAGTGGAAAAATTCTAGAACGTAAACCGAACCAACGCGGAAATCCGAAGGTCTTGGCGGATGGAGGATGTGCGGAATCAAATGCGCAGCAAGAAATACCGGAATCCGCACAACATATGATATCAGGTTATGTAAAATAAGAATTAGCAAAATGTGATGCAATAAATAAGTGTAAAAATATAGCAAAGAAAGTAGGGCCTGCACCAAAGAGGGAGTACAGCGCGTGCCTCAGCGCACAACGTGGTTATGACAGCTCATGTCGGTTCCTTTGTAACAGCAATAACAAAAAGTGGTTGATTTCAACCATTTCACCTGTATCTATCGTCCCGCTGATCGCCGAGGGACTGACTCGAGCGGGCTCCAGTAAATCTTACATTTTTCCCTGCAGCGTGCTCTTCTTGCTCTAGAAAATCGTTGAGCATCATATCTTCCTTCTAAATTCTTCGCTAGAAACTCTGATCATTTGCTCGATGGTCCTCCTGCAGTGCGTTTGATTTCCCGATGAATCCAGTCACTAACGGCTTTTGTCAATCGGCTGTCATCCATACGCATTACGTGTCCGACCTCCCTTATCTTCGGCAGTTTGGCGTATAGAACGGCATCTTCGATTTTTGCTCGTTGACGCAGGTCGGATCCTCAGGTCTTTTCTCCTTACTTGTGTGAAACGGGACACTCCTAGCATCGTCCTTGCAATTGCGCGTTCAATAACGCTGAGTGACCTTTCATCCAGCTAACGCAGAGACCACGTTTCTAACGCTTACGGTAGGGCAGGAAATACCGTCGAGTCGAGAAGGTGGGCACGGAGTCTGGTGTTCTTTGTTCTCTTCACTACATCCTCAATGCTTTTGAAGCTTCCCAAGCCTCTTGTTTTCTTCTGCTCAGCTCTGGAGCTAAGTCGTTCATCATATTCATTTCCCAACCTATATAGACATAACTGGAGTATTCGAAGATACTAGTTCCATTAAGCGTGAATGGGGCATACGAAACCAAACCGTTCCTCATGAGCATCGTTTTTGCGAGACTTGGTCGAGGACCAATGTTTCCATAGGCTTCATCAAAGACCGCAAGCATTCGCTTCGCTTGGCTGATGTTTGGTGTTATAAGGACGATGTCATCAGCAAAATGAAGATGGTGTCACTGCCGACCGTCGATTTCCACTCTCATATTATCCCATTCTAATGTTCACATGACGTTCTAGAGGGTGGCGATAAATAATTTTGACTGGATGGTATCGCCTTGCCTAACTCCTGTTTTAACGTCAATGTTAATATCGGTGTAGAGTGGTGATAACTTGGTTGCGAAAATTTTATGCAGCTCACGAAGAATATTTGTATGGTGAGTAGGGACTACCTTATTGTCCACGACTTCCGTGACTTCTGTCTCATGTGAGTCCAAAGCTTTCCTTAAATATACGAAAATGAGAGAGGGAGTGGTCTCTTTTATTCTCGCCATGCTTCAATGAGTCTTGCTGTTGTTTGGATGTGGTCCATCGTACTGAATCCCTTTCTCAACTCTGCTTGCTCAAATGGCTCTCCATCGTCCAGTGCTCTTTCAACCCTGCTTAGAATGACTAGTGTGAAAAGTTTGTGGACGGCGAACAGCAAGCAGGTTGGGCATCAATTGCCGATATTGTGGAGGTTACAGTTGAACAGTAGAACTGTCTTGCTGTTGTCCATTGAGTAGGGACTTTGCATTCAGATAGGAGGCCGAGCCAGCGCGTTTGTGAGGATTGGCGGAAGGTTCTTCGGGTGTTCAAATTTTATCCTGTCCAGACCTGGTGTTTTACGATTTTTGACCAACAGCGTAGGACGTCGGATTTCGAAAAGAAGAACCGGTGGTACATCTATCCATCCTCCTTTGTTTCATATGATGGAAGGTGGTCGTGGCGATTGAAGAGATCTGAGTAGTATTCGTCAATGATTTCATTTTCATTCGCTATTGATTTCAATAGAGGTCGAAGGCCTAATCTTGCTATGAAAGTAAAACGGAAAAATCGGCGAGGGAGAACGAGAAGTCAATGTCTTTTTCAGGTCCTCCTTTCGTTTGCACTGGCAAATGCTACGCTTATGCTACTTTATAGGCGAATACAATCTTTTATTAATATCCTATCCTGTGTTAGTACATGCCCATCTATCTAGAGGATAGCAAATGTCACGCAATTGTTTCGTGATGAGCTTAAGCAACACTGGACATACGTTGTTTTACACGAAGTGGTCATGTGTGATTGCTATCGTTGCAAATCATTTGTTGAGTCTACATAGGTAAAATAGCAATCAGGAGGCATGTAGTATGCAGTCAGTACAGAGAACAATGTGTTCTACTAGACTGACTGATAGACTGTTAGATTCCAGTGAAGAATTTATTTCATAAGACGATTATTAAGCATTTTTATGAAAGATTTCCACGATCGTTAACGTTGCGATGGATTGCTTCAGCCGCCTTTCCCCATGGAAATGGACTGCGCTGTGAGTTCCACAGCCGCACAGGCATCTTGCATCATTCGAACCGACAAGTGCTCGGACGGTTCGTCACTCGGTTTCTGATCCATCGGGTAACCACGATTAGGAACTCTGAATGTGCTGTTTGGAACATAAATATGGATTTGAAAAAGATCCACATGGTTTGTAGACGACCTCAAAAGAGATAGTGCTTATTTCGGAAATTCATCAATCATAAGATGGTGACGAGGATAGTGCAGGTTGTGGCTGTTCAGTAGAAAAAACTAACCGAATATCGCCGAAGGGTAGTATCAGTTACGCAGAACACCACGTGCGTCGTTCTCGACAATTGGGGAATATAACTTATTGGTTGGATACTTGAATTGCCCGCCCTCAGTGTTTGTGCGGGCCCCAGCATAACCTACCATTTTTCGAAAAGTTGTTGGCTAGTCATTGCGGTTTTCTGGAATCCCAAGGTCAGTCTGGCCAAAGTCTGCCCCAGGTCCTCACCATCACAAGCGGTCGCAACCTTTGTTGATCAGAGGGAGATTTGCCACTATGTGACTAATTTGATACCAGGGTGGTGATGGATCCTGGCAATGGTTTACTTTTAGCTGGGCTTCCCGATAGAAACGCTGGAGTTTTTCTCAGTTTGCGATGCCTTGCCAGAATGGATTTCTCCGATTTACATCGCAGCCCAGCACGCAGGAGCTCTTCCCAGCCACGATGAGGCGGCAAACCGTTGGGAGGATTAGGGAATATTTAGTAACTCTATTAGCGAAAATATGTGCTGTAACCCGCTCCAGCTGATTCCAGGTGTCGGCAGATATTGGGTAGATACTTTGCAATTACTCCATAACGTTGTACACCAACACGATTAATAATAATAAGAATAATAATAATAGTGATA